>CM036550.1:8205461-8277961 GCA_020745685.1 Tautogolabrus adspersus | reverse complement strand
TTGATCCCTGAATTGCAGTTATCAAACTCTTGTGAAAAAGGAAGACAAGATGGTCACCCAACAGGAAAGTAACTTTGCATGTCATGCATTACTGCTTTACACTCTGAAGAGTGATAATCCTTTTTGTAATCCATATAGCGCCCTCTGCTGGCGAAAGAGAGCTGATAGTTTAATACATGAAACTTAAATGAAATGCTATTTGACTGTTGAATAAATCTAGTAATATTGACACATATCTGCAATTAAATCAGCCGATACTGATAGTCTCTGGATATGCTTATATCGGCTGGCCGATTAATCAGTCGGGCTCTAATCAAAACACATTCTTTACCAAATCAATCTAAAAAATGCATTTGCTGCTTATTTTAATCTGTCTATCCGAACGTCACTCACTAAATCTTTCTCTTTTATATTTCACAGCTCTCTCGCACTTCATTATCAGCATTTTTCTCTGTCTTCCCCCACAGGAGGGCATTAAAAACCCTCTTTAAGCTTGTGCATGTTTCCCCAGGTGTCTGAATGCAGCCCTAAAGATCGAGCTTAGTTTCAGTTGTTTTCTTTATATCTCTCTCTCCAGTCGTGCAGCACGACTTCCACTCTCTGTTTACTCATTCAGCTGTTGGGCCGCTCAGACTAGACTGACGAGGACATGAGTGAACAGTATGAGTAAGCCCAGGCAAAGTCACTGGGCTTTACCACTCCCATCCTCCTTTGTTAGTGAGAGCAGCTGTGACAAGCAGCTTTTTTTCTTTTCATCCATCTGTTTAGCTTCAGTCCTGCAGACATGAAATAGGATAGATAATATGCAATCCCAACAATCATTTTACCACAGCTTCTTATTTTATTGACAAATAGAGAATTTCTGTACCAGTCTAGCCTTCTTTAAATTCATAGACAGATAGGTTCACTTGTTTTTCTGCTTAGATTAGAAAAACAAGTGAACTCAGAATGTATGTTAAGAAGTGTTGTTGAACTTTTCAGTTCCAGTGCAGTTGATGATCTGGTGTAGTTGGAAAAACGGCAAGAGAAAGTTACATTTTGAAAATATTTAGCAGAGTTGAAGCCAAATAAATGTCCCAAAAGGTATGAAAAAGCACCAGGAATGGTCATTATCAATAACAAATGCAAATACCATTCTCTACCATTTTTGTGTGACTACCTTTAACTGAACAAAGCACTAAAGTACATTCATACCTTGAGCAAGATGTGAAAAGAGCGATGGTTTCATATTTAAAAAAATATCTCGCAGCCTCACAGAAGGCAAAAGTCTGTTTGTTGGGTGCTATTTTCAGCAGTAACTTAATGTACATTTAATGCTGTAGTGTTACAGCATTAGGATGGTGTATGTGGGATTGAGTGTAAACTACAGTGTGTATTAGTGAAGGAACATGTCAGCAAGTACAGTAGTGTTGATGTGCTTTAATTGTTTTTGGACTACAATATAGCTTTACAGCACAGCAATAACATCAGGCTCTAAATACAGACACTGTAGTTACTAATAGATCAATATGGCTGCATTCAGAGAGTATTTTCATGATCTGTTAATTAACAGATATTTTTTTTAGATTACTTGATGTATTTATCTATGTCAAAACCAAAAAAAAGTGAAAAATGTCAATCACATCTTTACAATAGATTTAGGTTACATTTTCCTTTTGTCCGATCAGATTACATTCTGCACTTCAATAAATGGCAAAATAGTAATTTCTGATATTTCTATGAATTATCAGTAGTTGCTGATTATTTTTCTGTCTTTAATCTAATAGAATCATCATTTTAGCTCTCGGTCAATTTATTTGTGGATATAGTTTTTTCATTTGGGTTGATGACAATAAGAAAACATTTAAAATATTGTCAACCTGATCCTTTAAACCTAACTGTTACCTAGAAGTGTTCCTATGTAGTGAGCTTTAGTTCAAAACGTGACATCATCAGCATCATTTTTCCCTCTGACGCAGAGGACATTATGATAATGTTTTGCTAGACTGAGTGTTTCTACTGATAATAAGTTAACAGATTGATGACCTGTGTACTGCCCCTTTAAGAATCTATTTGACTGTGATGAAGCCAACTAAGATAGTGTGAAGGATACAGGGTTCCTCAAATCTGGATTTAAAAGCAGTGAAATAATGAAAATCAAAACCATGTCAATTAAATACTTTTTTCTGTACTGATCCCTTTTATCTTTTATTTTTTGCATATTTCCTGTTTATCTGATTCTTTTTTTTCAGTACTTCTCCTTTAAATGCTTGTTTGTATTACTAAACTTATTTGTTGCTGTCACTTCTCTATTTACTGATGCAGATGCTTCAGTGTTCACACTGGGAGTATTGATGCATCTTTCTATCAGTCATCACTTTTTTTAAAATCTCTGATTGTTTTGCTCTTCTTTCCCTTTGTTCCTTCAACAGACGTGGTCACTTTTTACAGTCAGTCTGACTGCAGCTCTCATGGCAGCAGCTTCAGCCATTGGACTCACGATTTCTGTGGTGATGGCCATCATTCATGGTGGGCGGAGCCTCCTGACTCACTGCCGCTTCCCTGATGCCATTGGCTACTCGAGCATCACCAACGAGTGTCCTTTTGACCCCACACGCATCTATGTGAGTGTTTTGGTGTGAGAGACAGACACAGATCAAGGCTTGAACTCTGATCATTTCTGCAGCAGCTGGCTCTTTTTACAGTAGACTATTGTCACTGGGAGGTGTCTACACATCATAGTTGCTCTCTCCACTTTGTGTAAGAGTATGTCTGGACACAAGGTGTGGGAGAAATGTGACACTAGGTGGTAGTCTTTTCTGTCACTCAGCCACGGTGGGTTGGTGGCAGAAGTGCTGACCTGACCCTGTCGGTCTTATTCACGCTCTTTCCTGTTCCAGTGTGTTACAGATGGACTGTCAGACGTGCTAAGCCTCACAGCTGCAGGCACAGTAGCACAACTTTGGTATTTTAGCAAAGCTATGGTCTAAAGTCTGTCAGTAAAGTTCATTTTTTCATAAATTATATTCACACATGACGTCAGTCGTGCTGTAGATGCATACAGAGTAGATTTAGAGTTCAAGATCAGTGTCAGCTGTACAGGCTTGCACTCATTAGAAAACAAGGGACTTTCCCTGAAACTGTTAAGGTATAGTAATGGAAGCTACACATAAAGTGCAATAGCTTGGTTATACCTAATGTCAATGTCTGGGTGCTTGTGTTAACGCTCCTGTGTGGAGTTTTGGCTTTATGAAACAGACTGAAATTGTACGTGTTCTCTTGACCTATAAAAGCAAACCAGACCATCAGGATAAAAAGTGCTTATTTCTATTTTGTTATGATGTTGTTGCTACCCTTTTTAACTGTCATTGCACCTTACATAATGTACAAGGAGTTCATTACTACATTTCAGTAATGGAGACAACTTGATCAGTTTCCATAACTACATACGTTGTTACCCTATCATGCATGGCTTGAATGTGACTTAATCACAATCTGCACCTGTTGTGTGCTGCAATTCACCTCACTTACATTAAATATCATGTGACTTGATATTTAAGATGGTAAGTTGGTAAAAAGGATGTATGCAGCTCATTTAAATGGAGCACTTTTGTTATAACAGGAAGTGTGTATTTGAGCCTTTCAAAATAATGTATTTTAAGTCAAATGTGATTATTTCTCTATATAGATTTATGTTTATTTTATGATATATGCTGCTAATGCTGAACTTTCTCCATTCAAAGACATCCAAAACATCCAACTGAAACAAGGACCTTTTGAGTTGTAATCCTTGATACCCTTTATTGTGCACCTACATTGAGGTTACAGCCATGTAATTGTATGTTTTAAGATTAATCTTCAAATATGTTAAAAAAAACTAAAATAGAAGTCATACAGACCAGATTAACCTTTAAAACTCCTGAAAGGAGTTTTTAGCTGGTTATTAAAATCGCTGCGTTTAATTACTAATGTCTCTTAATGACCTACAAAAGTGAAAGAGTCTATCAGAGAGAAAATGTATTTCATTTCTATGTAGATATTTGACATACCTGTCAACCCCGCAGCACACTGCTGAAACAGCCTTTTCTAAAGTTTTTCCATGCCATGGATTCATTGTGAGTTATATAAACTACGGGAATTGAATACAGTTGAGTTTCGATTACAGATGATATGAAGACACATAGCCTATTTTGACTGCCTTTTTCTAAAGACAATCTTTTTGCCTTTTTCTTTCGGTCATAATATCCAGGATATTCGGAAGCTCCACTCGGTTCCTGTTAATTATAGTTCATGAATTTGTATGATCTCTTTAGTAATGAATGTTTTGTCTGTTGTTGTTCTTGTATGCATGACCTTGTGGAATTAATACACATCTTCCCTGAATAGAACACTTAGGTGTCTGATTAAAGTGACACAAGAGACTCTTCAGCTAAAAAATGTATTATGCTTACATGTTTAAATTTGGTTTACAACTGGTGTACATTTTTGGATTGTATGTAAAAATTCACATTTCTATCATTTCCAGGTTCCCATAGCAAAATAATGTGCTTCAGTCCGAAGTCCACGCCCATGGGTGGGACTTCTTGATTGTCTTTTAACAACACCTGAACCTGTTTGTTTGTTTGTACAGCACCTGAGGAAGAGCCCGGACGGCTCGAAACGTTGTGCCCCTATTAATGCACCTCTAGTGATTAAACACGGGTATAATTGGGAGCTTTAGTGTTGCAAGTCTTTTTTTGTAATTCATTGTGAGTTACCCACCAGACTTGAATAAAAAGAAGGATGAGATTTTTTGTCAGAAAAAACTACTTACACATGTACAGGACAAGATCAACCAAGAGATACATTGCCACTCTTTGTCCACAGGGGTCGCCAAAAGCGACACAACCACAAAGTTCTTCACAGGAGCTTTAATCAGAAACTTAGTTTAACTCAGAATCAGTACAGTTATATAACTATGTTCTGGTCTACTTAGACTGCGGACCATGCTGTTCACTGAGAGTTGCCTATTAGCAAGGGACCTCCAATATGGCTGCCGTAGGGTGAATTGCATCCCTTGGAAGAATGACGTGGACTTCTTGCTCAGAAATGCATACTTGCCAAAGGCAGTAAAGCTACCTGTGCAAGGTTTATTATTTATTTGTCATTTCATCACAAATTCCAAAGAAAGCTCCAAACCTCAAACTAAAAACTTGTATTCTCTTTATAGTGTGCCTAACAAAAAGCAGCTGGTTTTCTTTGAAGTCCCTCTGTGCATTCTTCCTTTGATACAGTCTGCCCTGCATGTTTTATTCACAATGCTGACTCTCCTGTGCTGACTGATATCCCCAAACCCACAGCTGTTTCACAGCACTCCACACAGGTTCTGTATTGCATCATTACCCAAACTGTGGCCCTGTTTACGTATAGCTGCATTTGCCTCAAATTGTGTTGTTCATAGACCCAAGCTGTGACTGCCTCTAACACCACTCTTCCATTCCTCCCCAGAGTACCACTTTGATCCTTTGGGTACCTCTGATCGTGACTTGTGTCATCCAGACGGTGTTTTCTTCCCGGACCTTTGCTGCCTGCCTTTCATTTCTTAATCTGTCTTGCTGCCGTACGAGGAAGAAAACTAGAGACTATGGCAGAGCGGTAAGATTTCAAATGAAAATTTACTGTGCTGCCAGATTTACAGAAGAATTGCATGACTTCTGTAAGGCTAAATCTGTGCAGATGAGTCAAACACATGCAAAGGGTTAAATGCTCCCCTAACTGGGACTGAGACTTATTTAAAGAAGCTATAATGCAGTCATCTTGGTGGAAATGGCCCCTTTCTATGCAAATTGGCCTCATTGCAAAAAGCATCCATAGTCACTAACACTAGCGCTAATAGCTACACACAGTTAAAAAACAAACAAACAATTGCTTAGAGTTGGTGGTGACTAGGCTGCAGTATTTATAAGGAATGTCACACGCAAACTTTCTAGTGATCAGGAGGAAAATTCCAGCTGTAAGGCTACCTACTAACTTAACTTAATGATGATGATCTCGATAGTATTGATGTAATGATGGTAATGATGATGGTTTTTGTTTTTGTTTGAAAACGACGACGTATAAGATGGTTTATATACTGATTAGAGTCTCAGAACGGCAGTTAATGTTGTGCCTGGCCTCTGGGCAATGCCTTTCAGCACCTGTGTGTCCAATCGGACTCAAAGCTGATCGTTCATCCTTACTGACATTGTTCCTTTATTTTTCCTTGATCCTTGCTTGTGTTGTTCTTACTCCCTGATGTACGTCACTTTGGATAAAAGCGTCTGCTAAGTGAATTGTAGAATTAGGCTCCATGAGCTTGAGAGCACAGTGCTGCACAGAGTAGAGGTGCAGATAGCTTCTGTCCACATTCAGATGCTAACCAAGAGAAAACTGCACGTAGCAGGACAACCTTTTGAATGTGTTTGTGCCTGCACTATATGCTTTGTGAATTGGACATTGAGACAGAGCTGATAACTGGAAAATTATGTGCAATTTGTATTCACTAGCTGAATCAGCCCCTGAATATTTTGTGTTTGTGCAGATCAATATAGTGAGGCCGATGGAGGAAGCACCCCTCTCTCACTATACTGAAACTCCAAGAAGCTACAATGAACCTCCAGCACGCTATACTGAAACTCCAAGAAGCTACAATGAAACTCCAGCAGGCTATACTGAAACTCCAAGAAGCTATCGTGAACCTCAGAGGAGGAATACTGAACCTCCAAGGCAAAAGCAGAGACCTCCCCAGCCTCCACAGCATCCTCCCCGTCTGCATCAGAGTCTTCCCCCCTCAGAGAGGAGGCTTCCCCACAAGCCGCACAGGGCAGCAGAGCAACACCAACTGCTGGACAGGGGTTCCCTAGAAAGGTCAAGCTTTTGGATTTAGCCATATCTGATATTCTAGAGATCTGAAGACCAGTTCCTACTATGGTTGTATTTACAACTATTGGATTTAAACATCATGCATCAACCCAAAGGATGAACTCAGAGCTGGAGATGTTTTTTTTCCAGCAGTGTAGTGAACCTAAATGAATACCTGATGAATACATTGTTTGAGGTTAAGTGTATTAGCAAAGAGCGCAGGACCCCAGTTATGTGAGTGTGTCTGTTTTTTGTCAGTTTTTTTTACTTGGGAGGGTCAAGTCATTCCTATCATGTTAGACAGATGAGGCTTATCCTCCAAAGTGAGGGCATGATGCAAATCCTTGTTTGCACAAGGGTCTAGTTAATTCAGAGTAAAAATAATTGTTTGACAATTTAGCATTTTAATTCTACGTTTGCCAACAGTTTGATGGGACCCTTCTGAAGTTTGTGTGTTAACTACAAAGCTGGGATATGTTCGAGCAGCGAGTGACTTAAGATCATTTTCACCCTTCACTTTTTGTAAAGGTTTCATTATCCTTCCCATACTGTTAATTCATACACACGTAGAAATGTATGAATGGCTGTTAAGCAGGGACTTGTGTGTATGATGTCTCACTCCAGGGAGTCTCAAAGAAGGGTTTCAGCACGTAGTCTCTCATTAAACCACAACTCATCATGATGACGTTTCTGGTTTTGTATGTTTTTTTTGTGTGTTATCTTTGCATCTAGGTGCAGACTGAAACAGGCCAGGCAAGCTAGCTCAATGTTTAAAGAAAAGACATAATTGTCACTTCTAACTCTTGGCAAGAAGGCAAGATACTTTGTTATGTTGAATCATTACTTCCAATGTTTATTTATGACAATCGTGAAAGGGGAAGGGATAAGGGAAGAAAAAAAGATCCTCGAATATAAAGTGATAGTTCACAGAATATTTGTGGGCATAACTTCTGCCTTCTCTCTTTTTTTGCAGAGGCCTAATCTTCTTGATTGTGTTGCCTTGCAAGTGTGTTTGCATTCTTTCTGCAGCCAGATCAAGAGAAGGTTTCCTCAGAAACCAGTACTGCAAGTTTTTGTATTTATTTCTTAAATAAAGTTTTTAATTCATGATTATGCAACTTTTGTGTTTCATCTGAACCTTGTAACCAGATATGATTTTAATACATGTCATGTCAGTAGTGCTCAGACAGGTCTGACTGGTTACACTTAGACACACATGTTGACATCCCGACAGCTTAGCGCAAACACATCCACCCATGTCGCACCAGATGTATGTCACTGAGGACCTACAATGCACCTTGACAGAATGCAGCACTTTGACTTATGCTCAGCTAGCAGACCATACAAGCTCCTTAAACAACCAGAAATAAGGAAACGGTGCACACAAGCAGCTTTGAAACACATAGGTATATTTTGCTTTCAGGTCCAACAGAACAATCATGACATCCTCATTTGAGGTTTTCATGCAACAGAAATATAGGAAGGAAGGAAAGGGAGGTTAGGAAGAAAAAAGAAAAAAACGAGGGTGTAATTCTGCAACACAAGGTACCAGTTCATAAGAGGCAGTGAAAAGAGAAAGCGGTTTCAGATAAGGGTAAAGCAGTTGTTGTTCCTTATCCTACCAGCAGAAGGCAGTGACACTAAAGGATTTCCAAAGCAGAGGTGTGGCTGGTTAGGAAGCTCCTGTGCAAAGGTTTGGTACAAGTTAATCCCAGGTCAGTCCTAATGTCAAATGGTTGCAGCCACACCATCTAAACTATCAGGCCCTCATTGGAGAGTTCACTTTGCCACAATTTAACACAATTATGTGGGAGTGAAGTTCTCGGCCCCACATATATTTGGCTAATATTGTCCAGGTTGAAAAAAAAACAAGATGTTTGGCAGGTGGTAAGACAGAAGTCGTTCCCTGACTAGATAGAAAAAAGTTATTTTTCTCCTGTGGGGCGGAATGAGAAATGAGCAAAGTGTGATGTGCATGTGCACCTTCCTCAGTGTCAAAAGTTGTACCTGTCTACACCTGCTGTATGGAGCTGCTAACACATCTATGACAACTGCTTTAGCCTGGACTTAGATTGAGCACTTGAGTGCAAAAGTTCAAAGATGTTTTCTTACATAATAATACATTATGAAATAAATACTGAATCCTTTTCACCGAGAAGAGGTAGACTATAAGGCCATTGAAGATATCAAATTAAAATGATTGGTTTGCCAAATATCAGTGGCTGAATAACTCTTCCGACAATTAACAATCAAAAGAATTCCGAAAAATATTTGATTTTAATCTTTTTATGTAAGTACGACTCCAAATGTATTCAATGAATGAAAGAACCCTGACAGCTGGATTCATATATTATTATTATGATTCTATATTATTGGGTTATTATCCATATTGTTTCAGAGAAAGTTCATTTAAATACAACATTGGGCAGTTTAAAATCAATACAATGCAATATTATAACTTGTCTAGTTATTGGGTATTTATGGGTTAAAATCTCAGTTTGAAAAATAATCTGGGATGCTGGTTTAGCTCAGTCGGTGTAGGAGACACCACAAAGAGGCAAAGGCCTTCGACACACTGGTCTCTGGTTCGACTCCTGACCTGCGCTCATTTGGTGCACGACCATCCCCACTATCTCTGTCCCACATTTCCTGTCCCTCTTCTGCTGTTCTATCCAGCAAAGGCAAAAATGTAATGTATGAAATACGTTTGAGTCCTCACAATCAGAATTTGTGTAACCTCCTAAACGCAAGACAGCAAGAGTGATCTGACAATTGAGGCCTTAAATTGTTAATATATGATAGTGTGTATGTTTATGCATGCATGCACAGTATGTCAGAAGGGGCTGTTATTCCTGTAAGTGGTCTCAAGTCTTGTATTTCCTGAAAAACTGCGAAACCTTGATGCTGTGTCTTAAATAGTTTCACTATCTTTGTGCTCCAAAAGGATCCAAAATATTGAGTCTATTAATGCTTGTGAAATTACAGCCAATGATCTCGGTCACTACACACTTTATGTTTGGATATCCTGAAACTCTTGTTAGAACATGTATCTGAACCTGCTTTGATCACCTGAAACATGTCCCTTCATCTAACTGCTCTGTAGGCAGACTTATCAAGGAGGTTATAAAAGCATTCAGCTAGAGAGTGATGAACGAGCCCTTAGAAAGTTCTCTGTCAGTCAGAGGAAAACGGTTATAGTGTTTATGTGTGTGTATGTGTGTAAAGGGGAGGGGGGGCAAGACAAGTAATAATTGATTTCTTTTTGGTACAGTCTTGAGGTGGCTGCAGAACTACAAAAAAGATACTGCTGTATGTTTTCTGTTTTTTGTGGGTTTTGTCATATTTTGGTTCATAGGATCATGCAGTATAGTGACGGCTAACGACTATCTTAAGTTTACAGCTCAATGTTAAAGAATTTTAAAATACTTACAAATTAAGAAACAACACAACGAAATAATACTGTAAAAGTTAGCTTCAAGCACACAGTGCATATGAACATGCACATACACTCGTCCTTAGCAAATGCACAACCATACTTAATTAACACAGCTGCTCAAACGATATGTTCTTCGGGTGTCATTGATCATACGCACTATGGGTTCCCCTCATTCCACAATAAGCCACAAATCCCCAAGAATATATTCTCATAACATTTTCTTACTCTCTGTAACTGTAAACTGGAACATGGTCATTTTTTACAACATGTCAAAGTAAGAGGACAATAATAAGAATATAAATTAATAAATAAAACGGCATGACAGAGGAAAAAAAAATATGTACAACATGAAGCAACATTTCTAATTTAAAAATCAACAAAAAATGCCACTATATAAATAAAAACCAAATGGGATCTTAGGCCTTCTTTTTCTCAGCGAAAGATCATATAGCAGTAAAATCCCAATAACATCCCTCCCCCACCCATCTCTGCCCCGCCCTTCTGTTTAGATCAGACCTGGAAGCTACGCTACATAATACTGCCTTTCAATGCCATTAGAGAGTGCACCATACATGAAGAAACATGTACTTCATCTTATGATATACATAGACGTACAGTATATACATGATATACATGTGTTGGAGGGCAAACAGAGCAATCCCCACCCTGCAAAGAAAGAAGCATTCCCTGGGAATCCAATGTTCTAGAGGAAGTGAGCGATATTCAGGAACATTAGTAGCCTCCACTATCGACTGATCTTTAAACCTATGCATGTTCCTTCAATCCTTCCCACATATAAAGATAAAAAGTATAATAATAGTGACGACTATTCTCAGCCTCCTTAAATTTCGTCATTCGTTATTTCATAAAATAACAACAGAACAGTTAATATGAGAGACGAGAAGCAGCATGCATTGATTTGAGTGACCGTTTCAATAGCAACAGAGAGGGTGAGGAAGAAAGGGTTGTCACAGGGTTGGGATGTGGAGGGGTGTTCAGAACTGTGAAGCTGAGCTTGGGTCGCACTGAAGTAGCCGGACGATGGAGGGGTCGCTTTTGGCACCTTTGATGAATTCCTCCAGAGACAATTTACCTGTATGGCGGATGGAGAAAGAGAATAACAAGAAAAAAAAAACATGATTAACAATGTTATAGCATGCGCTCTGCCTTTTTTGTGCGACCGCTCTGAGTGCTCAAGTTGAAAATCTTTAAACTCTTCAGAAAGGCGCTGTCGACGTCACCGGCGCTCTTTTCCAAATGTATGATATTCCCCGTATTTTAGCCTCCTACGGATCGTGTCTTGTACCCACATCCTCTTTGCTCTGTGTCTGCTTTGGTTAAAAAACGATCTAAAATATACAGTAAAACATGCAGTAAAAAGTAACGCTTCATGCAAACACTCCTGAGCGCACAGTCAGCGCTTTTCTGCCCGGAAAAAAACGCTAGGTGGACACAGGGCCTTTTTCTCAATCTTGTATGTGTCCTTAGCTAGTATTCTGTTCCCCTATTCAGCCATGGTTCATTGCCTTTAAATGTGTCATCAGTGCAAAACTGTTCTCTTTAATACAATTGTTGGCTATTGTTAGGACAAAATAGAAAGAACAGCAATCTCCTAATCAGTAAGAAACAGTATGAGAAATGAATCGAC
The DNA here is from genome assembly GCA_020745685.1 of Tautogolabrus adspersus. Taxonomy (NCBI): domain Eukaryota; kingdom Metazoa; phylum Chordata; class Actinopteri; order Labriformes; family Labridae; genus Tautogolabrus; species Tautogolabrus adspersus. Next base: position 8,266,019 of record CM036550.1, on the reverse strand, counting down.
TGTGAGGAACTGTCAGTTTGTGTCAATTTGTCGCCTCCTGTGGATGATTGGTACTTGTTTATCTGTGTGCTGATTTTGCACTGTACATGTGTGACTAAAGTTTTAGTGTTGCCTCACACAAAAAAAACACATCATGCTTTCTTTTAACAGTCAAGCATATCACCCATCTTGTAAACAAAAGCTGTTCTGGCAGAGTGCTGTCAATCTCCTTGTCTGACATCTACGGAAGTATTAAAAGATATATAAAGTAACTATATAGAAATAATCCATTTTCTCATTGATAGTCCTGTTTGCCTTTGTAGGTCATAGAGGCATTAATATTAATTTCAGTCTATTTTACAACACAGTAGCTTAATGTAAAATCCCAGGAGCGCCCCATTCATTTTGAGGGTAGCATCAGTGTCCCTGGTCTTACCAGGAGTTTTATAAGAGGTTGGTTTGGTTTTATTCTCTGTGTTCAGTGGAGAAAGTGGCCATGCAAGCTTGCTGCATAGGGAAGGGAATTGCAACTCCCAGCAACTAGAAATTTCCCATGAGCACTAGCCGTGATTTCAACATCAGAGACCTAATTTCAATCATTTTTCAACTGGCTGAAATATATCGACAAAGTGTCCCAAAACAAAGTTTTCTCTTTTAATTTTCTCTTTGTTTATGTTAGAGTTGTAAGGAAGAGGGGAATTTTTATTAACAGTATTTCTCAAACATCGTTTTGCAAAGGTGATTTAAATCCATGCAAAGATGTAATTTCAACCCATTTTATTTTTTATTAAAAAATCTTAAATACTGGGCTTTGTGTAGTCATCACAAAGGTCTCGGGACATAAGAATTGAATCAGTCCATCTGAAAAAGATCCCAGTGATAGCCTATGGTCATCACTAAAAAAATGTTTGGACCAGATTTCGGCTGTAACGTCAAGGTGTCAGATATAATATAGAGTGTTTATAAATGTGATTATTAGTTCATGTTAGAGTTGAAAACACTAAAATGATGATGTAGTGGCATTTAAAAAAGTCATTTTGTAGCTGTGGGTGAAATCAACACATTTTATTTATCAAACTAAAATGATAACTACGGTCCTTTGTGGGCTGTGTGATGTTAATAACAGCTAATCCATCTCAGTGTATAAAATAGGTTGTTAGTGACTGTGATGCACTGCTCTGTAATACAATCATTTTAGCTGAAATATATGAGATAAGACATGAAAATTGCTGTTAGTATGTGACAAATCTTTGGATCTCATTTAGAGCTCATGTCACTCCGCTTTTCATCTCCTTACACTGGCTCCCAGTCACTACTCGCATTCAATTTAAAACTCTGCTGCTCGCCTACAAAACAGCAACAAAAACGGCTCCTCCTTACTTTGACTCTCTATTTCAGGTCTACACTCCCTCCCGTCCACTACGCTCTGCCAATGAAAGGCGTTTGATCCAACCTTCACAACAGGGTCCAAAGACGAGGACTAGACTCTTCTCCTCTGTCGCCCCCCGGTGGTGGAATGAACTTCCAAACTCCATTCGATCTGCAGAGTCCCTGTGTACCTTTAAGAAAAAGCTAAAGACCCAGCTCTTTCAGGAATACCTGCTAACTTAACTTAATGATGATGATCTGGATAGTATTGATGTAATGATGGTAATGATGATGGTTTTGGTTTGTTTGTTTTTTTGTTTGAAAACGACGAAGTATAAGATGGTTTATATACTGATTAGAGTCTCAGACTGGCAGTTAATGTTGTGCCTTGCCTCTGGGCAATGCCTTTCAGCACCTGTGTGTCCAATCGGACTCAAAGCTGATCGTTCGTCCTTACTGACATTGTTCCTTTATTTTTCCTTGATCCTTGCTTGTGTTGTTCTTACTCTCTGATGTACGTCGCTTTGGATAAAAGCGTCTGCTAAGTGAATTGTAGAATTGTAGAATTGTAGGATTGAGGAATATTTCGGTCAATAATCAATAATCGGGTCAAAAAGCTGATGTTGAAACAAAGTCTTAAAAAAAAAAACATTTACAAAATGTTCTCTTTTTGGCCAGATTTGAAAGTCTTCCCAGCGGGATATTGCTCACAGGGTTGTTTTAACAATTTGTGCCACCTTGAATAGCTTGCTAAAATAAAGGTTATTTACATTATATTGATTACATTGTTTACTATCTAAATATAAATGGGATTTAAAGTGCCCTGACCAGGGAAAAAGTCGCAGTCCCTCTGTGAGTGTTGTAATCCAAGTTTCTCTGTTTTTTTTGTGTTTTGTTGGCGGGCCAGCCACAGATTTTTTCAAAGCAATATTGAAGAGAATGGTATGAACATTAGACTGCAGTCATTCACACTGACCAAACCACCAAACTCTAGCTACCTCATACATATTTCACTGATTGTCTACACGGTAGCTGTCATTGGAAGGATAGCTGACACACTAACAACTCCCAGAAATGGATGTAGGTCACTTGGAATTATGAATCTTGTGATAGTTCCTTCAGACCTGAGAGTTATGACAATTTGTTTTATAAAGATAATCTCAGAGGCAGAGATCTCTTTATTATGTTACATCTCTGTAAATTAAGGTATTTCAGTTATTATCTTGTATTTTAACAGGCTGAGTTAAAGTGAACTCTTTACATATTGAGTGTTTGATTGCTGAGAGAAGAACTGACAGACAATAAAAAAAATCTCATCTTTATGGAAGGCGTAAAATTTTAGACGTGTGCTTGGAGAATGCATTGTAATCCCATAAGGGATAGGCCAAATGTTTGGCACAGCCCATGAAAAAAATGTGTTCCGAAATTCTCTCAACAATGTCTCTTTTCCAGTCAAATGAGAACATTTCAGAGATTCTTCAATAACATCTCATAATCATCCCAAATTCCTCTCTCCTCTCCTCTCCTCTCCTCTCCTCTCCCTCCCTCTCTACATCATATCCCCCCTTCATACTGCCATTTCCTCCTCTCACCATCATTATTGAGGTCCATTTGTCTGAAGATTTTATCTGTCCTCTTCTCCGGCGTGGATTCATCCTCTGGCATCTTCATCACAGATGACACCATCTTGTAGATGGCCTGATAAACAGAGAGGAGAAAGAGAAGAGAGACAGGGAATGGGATGGACGGGGGAGGGAGGGAGAAAAGAAGTGAATTGAAGCCAGCAGGGACCCATTATGGAGACTCAGATGAAAGGACTAAAACACAACAGAGTTGAAAAATACAGTCACTATGGCTTTCAAGATGGTGACAAACACACTTTCTAAAGTCCACATGATTCACTTTTGTTAGTCCCGATGCTAAAAGCCTCTCACTGGGCAGCCTTTGCAAAAAAATTCTAACAGGACTGATTGAATGGTAGAAAAACATCATACCACCGTAACACAGACCACATGTTGTCAGAGAGCCTCACAAAGAGACTTCACTGTATTGATTTGATAAGTCTTACTTCTTACAGTAAGTGCTGCCCATCTCTTCATAGCCTTATGTGAAGCCTTACTACAGGAGTGAAGCTTCAAGTGTTGATAGTCAGCTTATTTCTACAATAAATCTTTTACATGGGAAGCAAACATTTGTTTTTTAAACATCCATGAGGATTGTTACCATGTATGTTGGCTGATCTGCTCATGTATGGAAAGCGTTAGTGGGAGAAAAGGAGCATGTATCTGTGATGTTTCCAGTCAACTGTGAACTACACTTTTGGAACAATAATGTTGTCTTTATACATTGCTGAATTTTGATTTACTATAAACCAGTCATGGGTAAAATTGCCTGCACCAGGCCCTGTCTAGCATACTGTATCTTCCTGTTGAAACATATACTATATCACTGCCCTGGTAATGGCCCTACATTATGGCCCATGCAGGTTTTCTACAACTTTAGGGTTTACTGTTACCTCAGAAATGATAAACACTGTTAAAAGTTATTGGCTTTCTGTGGCCCAGACCACCTCTGCATGTGGTCAGAGTGGTCTGCTCTTAAAGTGTCCTCAATGCATGTTGGTTAGTCTTTAGCCTGAAGGCATGGTAGCTTTCATAAGAAAAAAGTTCATGCTTTTAAGTGCTAGAAAACACTGTCAAACTTTTCCACTATAAAATTAGAGTTAATTTAATCCTCCAGGAAAGGGAGAAGGGTGGGGTATTAAATTAGCCCTTTTTTAATTCTTCGTAATTTGTCTATGACATTACCTTCGTACGAATGAGCTTGTTTTATTAGTCCATCAAAATGAACATCAGTTATAATATTTCTGTCTAAAACGGAGCCAAAATAGGCAATCTGCAAACAGAACACATACATTTTGAGTAATCTTAAATAGTATTTAATATTTTATTTAAAAGATGAATTGTACAATGGAGATATTCCTTTTTTCATTTCGCCAGTTTGAAAAAACCCAATTACTATTTAAATGCGTAACACATTTTTCTCCTTATATATCATACCAGTGTCAATCATTGCTAGATAAAGTCATAACATTTTATAAAATTTACAAGGAGGGATTTGTAGGCATTTCTTTGGATTTATCTAATGCGTAGAAGAAGTAAGGTGAAGATTGGTTTGTTGCATGATGATGTAAACAAAACTGACCTTTTGTATCGTGACAGTCTCCCTTTGTCTCGCTCTTTCTTTACAATGACATACGTGGCCCCTCCTCTCTCATGTGTAACCTCAATGAGCTTGAGTATAATCTCAGTATTCTGCACACTCAGGGATATGGTCTGGTTAAATTTAACTCACTAATCCTTGAGAACCCAGTAGCATACACACAAAGAACTTATAGCCAGATCCTCATATCTCAACATATGAGCGTCTGTTACTTCTGCTCCTCAGGAGTGACAGGATTACTTACAGTCCAAATGTAGTGCTGTACTTACAGCCTTCATGAAAACTGTACCACTATTACCATCAGCACATTTAGTATGCCTGCTTATCATTGCATTGCAGAGCTTATGCATCCTTGCACATACTTTGAGAGACTTATTAACATATTCAAAGTGAACTATTAGCTCATAAGCACTCGCTAAGTCTATTCCTCGCAATGAAATACATGACTGTTTGGCCCTTAAAGGTACAGTATGTAGAATTGCATGCTAATGTTTACATTAAAATATCTAACTTAAATTAAAAATTGACTAAACCCATGTTATATATATTTTCTCAAGTATTTCCAAAAGTTATCAAAGCCAGAGAAATCCGTAATTTTATAGTTGTAACGGTACGTGTCTTGTAGGCAGCCGCCATGATGAGCCGCCATGATAGACAGGAAATGTTGATCGTTGTCAAGGAAACACCGAATGTTACGTCAAAGACCGCTGCATAAGCTAGCGCTAGCTGCTACTGAAAGCTGCCGTTCTGTCGCTGTATGTGCTGCTGTGATAAAAACGTCATGTAAATTATACTCAGATACATCGTCATGTCTTTCTCAGGTCGGTTTTGCCCGTTCGTATTGATTCATCACGGAGTGCGTTCGTTTTTTCCCATAATACCCCGCGGGACTCAACGTCATCTTTTGTTATTGTTTTGATTGAGAGCCCCCTTTGAACCTGATGAGTCAGAATATTTCATATTTTACATTTGGCCACAGTATCCTAAATTGGGGAATTGCTGGCTTTAAATATTAATCTTAAAATAATCTAACAAAGGAAATATTACTCATAAAGGACAGTATACATCAATGTTAACCCATAAAAGTCTCAGAAATTAGTTATTTATAACAGTAAGTCTATGTTACACTTTGGGGACATGTGTATTTCCAATGGGTTTAATAAAGATATATTTTTGTTTGATTCATGGGAATTTGATTTATTTGTTTAAAGGCATCAATTTACCCCTGCACTTAATTTCATTACCCAGCATCCTTGGCTTACCTGTACAATCTCCAGCATCTCGTCACGGCTGATGTACCCATTTCCATCCAGGTCGTACATGCTGAAGGCCCATTTCAGTTTCTGCTCCAGTTTGCCCCGTGATGTCACACTCAAGGCGATGATGAACTCCCGGAAGTCTATTGTCCCATCGCCATTGGTGTCAAATGTGCGGAAGACGTGCTCAGCAAATTTTGAGGCATCACCGTAAGGGAAGAAATTGGCATAGATTTTCTTGAACTCCTCCACATTTAGGGTTCCACTTGGACAATCCTTTAAGAATCCCTAAAGAAAAACAGATAGATAGGTTGACAATTGGGGAAATAAATTCCTTTAAGGGAGCAATATGTAACTCTGACACCTAGTGTTTAAAATGGTACTGCAGTCCAAATTCAAAACCTTGGAGAGAGCTGTTTAACCAGGGGATGAGGGGCAAATCAGCCATGTAGGGATGCTGTAAAACCGCCTACGTCTTTGGTCAAAACAAAAACAGATCCTTTCGCACCGGAGTCGTAACTTCGAAGGAGGACATACTGGCCGCTGCGTTTTGATGAAGAAGCCAGCACTTCAACATAGCATGTTTCCTTAATGTCCGATGATATAGCAAGGTCATTTTATGATTTAATTCAGTTAATATCTTACATATTAGATCTTTAAAGCTCTTTCTTTCAGTCTCCTGGAAATAAAAATACTCTTTTATGATGTAAGTTTTACACCAGTAGGCCAAACGAACAATATTTTCAAAGCCAGCTGTACATTTTGACCAGTAACTATTCTTTCAGGCTATGCTTCATTCTCAATTGACAAAAGAAGAATTTTTTGATAAGAAGCTTAATCTTGGATAGTTGACAACAGATCTAGCTTCTTTTCAAGGTGTCAAGTTTGATAAAGCAGTATTGTGCCTGAAAAGAAAAGGGAAGAAAAAGTAATGTCAGTCTAGGCTTTTTCTTTTTTTAAAGATGCCTGTAGGGTATGCTAGAGGCAGCAAGTTGACAAAGTCAACATTGAAAGGTGGAGGTACTTTAAGAGCATCACATCTGTTATTGGCATAAGTGGAGGTAAAATGTCAGCATGAAGGTAAAATGTCAGCTTGATTCAGTCTCTAATAAAACTAGTTTTTCATTGCAAGTGACTTTCATTTTTAGAGAGAGTCACAAATTTAAAGGTCCCATATTTAGCTTTTTCTGGTTTTATATGCTCTTCAGTGTGTTTTCCAGGTGTCTTGTGCATGTTTAGGCACATCTATGTGCAAAAATTCAAAGTCCGCGGAAACGCGGCTTCTCCTACCTCCTCCTGTTAGCAGTAGCAGTAGCTGCATGTAACGCTCGGTTCTAGCCCCCCTCGTTGAAAATTGGCAGTGTGATATCACACTGCGATGATGTCACTGATCCAAGCCCATTGGCTCGTTGTAGCAAGCACAAGCTCATGCTGCACATTAGCTACATTCCCAATATGGTAAAAGGGGCGTGACATTTCTGAGAATTGTCCGAACGACTGACCAATTACAACAGAGCAGATCGGCCAACCAATCAGGTCAGACTTGGCACACGTGGTGACCCTGCTCGGGGGGGATTCAGAGCGTTGCAAACACAGGCAGATGAGACGGGCTGCATGGATCAGCAGTACATGACAACAGACACTTTTTTCGAACATTAGCGATTGTGAACGTACTTTAGTAGGCACATAAATTAGATATATGAACCCCAAATAAGGCATAATATGGGATCTTTAAGTGAGGCTTGAATATATTGCCAATAAATTCTCAAAAAAGAATAAATTGTATAAGTTGTCATAAACTTCAAGTACCATAATAACACATGTAATATGTTTTGCAGCCTATATGACTCTAACAGTTAATCTGCAGAGAGGTGGCACCATCATGACCACTGTCAGTGTGAAAAGATCTGGGGTCAGACGTGGCTTATTGGTCAGGGAAGTCATAGCGTAACGTGTACAGCTCTTACTTAGGGTGGGTCAAACAGCTGTTCAATAAGACTAACCCCAGCATTAAGCCATATAGCCACTACACAAACACACACCCATGTGCACAAGATTAGATAAGTCATGCGTTGAGGTCTTAACCCGCTCCCAGACTTAACAGATGGGAGATGCTCTGCTCCTTGGACTTAGACAAACATTGTCACATTGAAGGCTGCTGTCAGTGTCACTGATACTGTTGTTGAAACATGACCGTACAAACAGGTATCCTGACCAATTTATGACACCTTTACAGTAATAGATGTGATGGTTCAGGTGAGCCCTGAGCTTTCCCCTCGATATACTGCTATGTGTCTTAACATCCTTATTTCCCAGGATGCACTGAGCTCTTCTGTGTTCCTATCCCTCTCCTCTCCTTCCTCTCACTTTCTGTAGGTCTCTGTCTCGGGAGCCGTCAACTCTATGGTATCAGCCACCTACTGCCCCCATATTCCCTCCTGCTGCCATAGCTATTATTATTAGCCTGAACTCGCATTGTGCTACTGCATGTTTGCATGATTTCATGACTATGACTCCCCTAGCCAATACTGCCAAGTGCTTGCTCATGGTTGGGTCCCTCTAAAAAACACTAAATGGTCTATGAGTTGCTTTATGTGATTTTTGGTAATGAAATAGAATGAACTATTTTCCAATCAAAATTATTTTCCATTATTATTTTCAATTGTTTTAAAATTTTCCTTCTCTCATCCCAATTCAAGTCTTCATCAATCCATGATGTGATTCATGTTGTAAATCAAGGCACTATTAATCTTATTCAAAGTAGTGCCAGATCATTGACTTTGGCTTTAAAATACATGATTGCAAGGGCTAAAATGCTAAATTCTAGGCTGTAAAACCAAATGAGTGACATCTTGGTGGCTATGTCTCCTCATTTTTGGCATATGGTGGAACATTGGAAATAGTTGTATGTTTATTTTTCCAAAACTTAATTTCAAACTAATTGTACTTTGTGATAAAATACAACTTGGAATAAATATTTCCTTTTCTACTTTATAACAGTAACATTTTTAATTGCTAAACATTTCTGATCTCAGTTGACTTGTGTAGAACCAAAACTGTATTTAAAGTGAAACAAGGACTTTTTAAAATTCTATTCACAGTTGATCAAAACCATGTAATGTGACCGTCACAGTTTCTCCGAGCACTACTGAACTTTGTTCTGTTTGATCATTATCTTTTACTGTCATGGCTGTTTATATCTACAGAAGCACTTCTACGATCTATAAAAATAACTCGAAACACACTTAAAGTAGCTTCTGATGGGGGTTTTTTTCGAGGGGAAACTTGATCTTGTGATTTTAAATAACAGATGGTGGATCCTTCCCCCTTGTTCCCTTTCCTACTTTGAGAAACTTGGTATGATTATGGTTTCTTTGAATGGGACTTACAGGTACTTTTGTATCTCTTAGCTCAAATTAGCGCAAAAACAACCGGAAGTGAAATTTTATACAGCCACCTTCAACAAACAAAATAAGCAAACAGTGTTAGGCTAAAGTTTGCCTAAGAAAGTGGACCAATGGACACTTTGTAAAGACATCTTCCATCTTTTATTGCTGAATTTATATATATATATATATATATATATATGTTGCTAATTGTATAAAGTCCTTGTAGGTATTGATTTTCTATAAATGGTGAATGATCTGTATTTAAACAGTGCTTTTCTAATTTTCTGACCACTTAAAGCGCTTTAACACAACATGTCACATTCACATATTTATACACTGATGGCAGAGCTTGCTATAGTAATATCCTGCTTAGCGACACTGAGCCACAGCTGCCCTGAAAAGCTCCCCAGTTGGTAGTTACTCTAAGAGAGTAACCAGAATTGTGAAAAATTCCTTTTTTTGTGTTTGAGGGCTAGAAATTCAGTATATGTAATGTAATAGTGTTTCTCAGTGTACTTTAAGTCTTTATATTTTAAAGGTAGGCAGTATTAGAATGCACTATCACTTGGTAAAAACCAAAATCAATGTGTTCAATTTTAGTTTAATTAGTGATTATATATATATATATTTGTTTGTGTTAATCCATTTTTTAAACCAAGGTTACAAATATTTATAGCACCTTCAAAATGTTTTAAAAAGTCAGACATCTACCTATTCTGTAGAGCTTTGAAAGGATAAAGTGTCATTTAATCGATGCTAAATTACAGGTACAGGTATTGGAAATACGTTTTTAATGTGTATTTGTTTAGTTAGTTTCTTGCCACTCTTAAATTTGTAGCAGTAGTACTACAACTGCTATGACTAGTTGGTACCACCTTAAAGTGTGCAGGCTGTGTTCGGTGTGTGTCTGTGTACCTTGTACCACTCCTGCAGCTCGTGGTCAGAGAACTCCGTATTCTCTCGGAGGTCCTGCAGCATCTCTGGCCGCAGCTTGCTGTTCTGTTTCCCCATGGCAACAGGACAGGACTCTTGGTTTCCTTGACAACAATAGTGACTATAGCGCTAGCCAGACCGTTTTTTTTCCCCACACCTGTCAGTCAAAGAAAAAGAAACAGGAGGTCAGCAACAATTAAGTAGACAGGAGGATAACCTTCAGTGACAAATGAGAAGTGAAAAACAATTCTTCAGCAAACACCCGTCACTGTTGTCACTTGGCAACAGATAAAAAATATGATACATTTGAAAGGGGGATTCCTTAAACGAGAATAAATGTGGGGAAACTGTTGGCTACAGTTAAAAGTAACCAATACCAATAAAGTTAGAAACACAAAAAACGAGTTAGTGCAAATGAAATCATGAAAAAAACGATGGAAAAATAACACAAGCAAGTTAGCTTTAAGACATTGAAAATGACATGACTTTGTCCACTCCCACAATGACATTTGGATTTTTTTTATGAAACCAGAGCGAGCCGTGTCACCGTGTTATAACCCAATCCCCTTGACACGAATGTTATGCAACAACACAAGTCTTTAAACTGCTGCATCACATTCGCAAAACATTAAATAATCCCAAACGTACCCCAGTGACGTCAAGCACTAGCCAACTGATCACATTTCTGGGTTTATCTGGCCAGCTGTGTGTTTGTGTGTCAAATCAGCTGTGCGGTGTGTTTGTGTGTGTGTGTGTGTGTGTGTGTGTGTGTGTGTGTGTCCAGATCTCCTAATCTTCATCTCAGCTCAATGTGCCCTACAAAACATGATTTCAGTGGTGCAACTACGTAATGCAGTCTGTCACTATGTAACCAAATCCCTAATTTTATCCCTTAAAATACCATTTATTTACCCATTAATGACATTAACAATATGGTGGTGTAAATTGGAATTACATGGTCTTACTAAGATGTATTAACATATTTGATTTGATTTGTGGACTAATGAAAGCATAGGCATAAAGTAAATAATTGAAAACCATTCTTCAGATTCTGGAGTAGGTCAGATATTATGATGTTATGTAAATTCTAGGGTTTGAAACCCTTTTGCTATGATAATTCTAATTTTACAATTACCACCATAATGTTTAGCAGTAACATGGCTAAAGGTACTGTGATAAATAGCTGGAACACTTCAAGAAGTCAGCAAAGTGTTTAGGAAATATTAATTATGCAGAAATGATCACACATATAGTCTAGTAATAGTTAACCATATGCTATTGTTCGTAATTGTGCGACAACTTCTACTGCTGAGCCCTCCATGAGTGCAAAAAATTGCAATTCTTTAAGTGTCACTTGAGGCTGTCTCCAAAAGACGGAAAAGCTCCGTTAAAACCAAGTGGCAACCTCAATTGTTTTCAATAAGCTTAAAACCTGCTTCAGCTCCTGCTCTTAGCCTGCCGTTAGGTTGACTGTAAGTTACGTTGACACATCATTTCCAGCATGGGGACCACCATCGACAGGATTCCAAAGTCTTAAGTAACCAGTGGGTGATGTCACGCAAGCTTCGTCCACTATATAACTACGATTAAAAAACGGTTTTGGCTCTAAAAGCTCCTTCATTTATGTGTACACAATGTACATGTTGTGATGTTTTTTGAACTCATCTGTTGTTATCATATTAAGGCCAAGAGTTTAGCAAGAATTTGCAAAATGAAGGGCATGGCAATTTATGGGTGGGTGTCTTGTTGGTGTCTGTTTGCCAGGAGGTTAAAGGTCCGTCTTAACTGCAACTCTTTGCCTGTTACTTGAATACTTGAATGATTATAAGTTAAGTGGTGATAGCATTTCCAACATGGCGACCACCAATGTCTCCTTCAAAAAAGCTCTTTGGAAACCAATGGGTGACATCACAGAGACAACATTCATGTTTCGTATAGTCTATGGTCGTAACTGACCAAATGCGGCTGTAACTGCAAAAGCTCTATTTGTTTATATCTGTATTTGTATTTGTGTCCACATGTCTCTAACTGAGTGAATATAATACTTCATAAATCAAAACGATTCACTGCCCCACTTTTGAGATTTTCCACAATTTTTGGGGGATAATTATATTTCCCAAAAATATCAATAACTCTACATGAAAATCTTCAACATCTTCATGTAATCAGGTAATAAGGTGTTGATGGGTTTTTTTTTAAGGCTTGAATTAAGGACTTACCCTTACCTACCCCTAATACAATATATGATAGGGGATTCATATGTCTTACCGCATAATGCAAAATATTTAGCTTCAACATTTCAATCCATTTAATAAATACTTATGATGTAAATCAATGAAACTGTTATAGAATGTAACCGTGTTCAATACAAAAGGCAACTTACTTGTGCATGTTAACTTTGATAAGTGGACAGCTAATTAGCTGGCTTTGAACCATCAAAGCATTTTTACTTCTTAGTGTATATGTTTGTGTGAATGGTGATTTAAATAACAGTCTGTGGCTTAAACATCTCAGATGAAACTTGGCTCACCTCACTGACCCCCAATCTTTCCTTAGTCATGCTGGGTAATCACACTAACAACTTTGTGAGAGAGTGTGTAAGTGTGTGTGTGTATGTGTGTGTATGTAAGAGAAAGTAAACTAGAGCACAGTCCTGTTTGAACTGTTTGTATGAACTTCAGAAAGTCAAAGAGTATGCTTGATGAGGTGGACAGTGTGGGTGTTAGCCTATATATGAATTTGAATATGCACCTCAAGTTTCACTATTAATGTAGAAGGCATGTCAACTTTGTCTGTTTTACTCTATCAAAACACCACAAAGCAAACTTGCACACAGCTCTGCACACAATCTGAGCACAAATACAAGTGAAATGACTCCAGGAGTTATTGAGTGGCATGTGCAGCGCTGAAAGCTATTTGAAATCAGCTGGTCTCGCTATGAACCAGTAATTTATGTGTTGGTTGAGAAGGTGGAGAACCGACTAAGTGCAACATTGTACCTCAGATAAGTGTTTAGAAAACAAACGCCCATCACACATGGAGTGACGCAGACGCTTTTTAGTACGAGTGAAATTATTAAGGCGCCCACGCAGGCAAATTGTCTGCTGGAACACTTACAAACAAAGCACAAAGTCTGCACCTCTGTGTGTGTGTGTGTGTGTGTGTGTGTGTGGACATGTGAGTGGGTACGTTAGGGGTGTGTTTGAATAAAAGCTTAGAAGAAAGGATGGGATTTAATTGCAGAGACAAAGATTCTCTAATTAAAGGAACTAATGCTGCTAGATGACAAACAGAGCAAACCATCACCTTAATTGGCTTGCAGAAAAAGTAAACAAGAACAGCAAGAATCCCCAAACAATGTACACAATATTGGACTAATGACATATTCTGCATAATTGTAACCACAGGAGCATATTTTTAACAAACTGCCTGTGCTAAATGCTGGAGAGTTGGGATTGGTTTGACTCAGTGAATGGGGCACACCAGTTAATTACATTTGTAGGTGAAAAACGCAGCTAGATACAAGGAAAAGACATTCATGCCAAAAAACAATGAAGTGAAAATATTTTCTCTGAATAAGACATCACGCAGCTAAAATTGGTGGTGACAGCAAAAATGTATTGATTCTACTCTAAGAACAAATGTAGCTGACTGCACACATTGAGAAGAATGAAGTTTTACGCTGCATTCCAAACTGAAAAATACAGTGTTTTGAGCCGGTCTATAATTTTAATAACACAATGTAAATAATAATAATGTATACCAGTATATCAAGAATAGACTGAAAAGACGTAAAGCTAGCTGTCCTCTATTTTATGCCTTAATTTTAGAAATAGACTCAGAAACTGGGGGGAGAGAGAGAGAGAGAGGGGGGGGAAGGACATAGGGGGAAAGGAGCCACAGGTTGGATCCAAACCCGGGCTGCCTGCTCTCAAGGACTGTAGCCTCCGTACATGACACACCACTAAGCAATCAGCCCCCTGGCATTCTCTAAGTTATTGCAAGAGAGTTATATAAAAACTCACCCCTGCATAGCTGTCATGAAAGGAGAAAAAACATAGAAAACTTTGGGAATATAAGGAACTTATATGGATTAACTTTCTTCTTTAGGCAGCTTCAAGTGACCATTTAGGAACTGCAGTTTCTTCCATCTGGTCTTTCTTTCTCTGTCTTTTGACACACTGGTTAACATTACAAGATAAAAAATATCTATCAGAAAAAAAAGATGGCTATATGGCCCTCCAACATGGCCGTCAGAGGAGGTGTTGAGATCATCGGACAGCTCCCTACAGGTTCAACAAAGCCCTGGGAGACCAAACCACAGAAGGCTAGTGTTAAGTGTCAGGCATGCTGCCATTATTCTCAATAAATACAAAAAATAGACCCTGACCTTTTCCCTGCATTTGCCACTTTCCCTTCACTCCCCAATGTTTGTTTTTTCCTTAACCCAGATGAGACCTGTGAAAGCTCACTGCAGGCCGTACTGCTGGTCTGAGAAGCACGGAATAGAAAAAAATGTTTCTGTCCTCCTGGGCTAAAGTTGTTCTAAATTTGAAGACACCCAGACCTTACTTTAAATCCCTTCATTCATCCCTGCATCCTCAAGCACTAACCACTAATCCATCCATCCAGTCCAAGTGCCCTAGCTTGTTATTTGTTGTTGTTGAGCCCCTCATAAGTTGCTCCACATACAGAGACATAGACACTTGAACATCTGTTCCAGTGTCACTAAGCAGGTCACTAACCTCTGGGTTGATAATTCTTGCACAAAGCAGAAGGAGGGAAAGACAGATGAGTCAAAGAAACAAAGATATGCATGCAAGTGCTGTCACCACAAAGATAGAACCAGGGGAGGAAAAGGAGCTAAGATGGGAGCAGATCACATCCAAGGATGAGAATTACTTCCAGAGAAAAAGCAAGTTATCAGGCAAGAGAGGGATAAACTTACATGAATCTGTGTTTTACAACAAAGTACTGTATGTAATAAAAATAAATAACACTTTTTAAAACACAGGCCATTTAACAACGCTTGCCACATGTACATGAAGATTGAAAAACATTTTTAAACATTTTCCCATGTTGTGACTGTTCCCCTGATTAAAAAAAAATATCAAAGCTCCCTATCACACAAGCACTGCACTCCTGAAAGTGTCCCTACATCTTCCAGCCGAAGTGCATAATGCACACACACCAATCAAATCACCCCGGTTTTAGGCAGACTATTTCCTTCCAGTCTTCCAGTAAAAGTCTGCATGAAGTTAAAGTATAAGTAAACGCAGTAGGAAATGGTCAGAAATGTTCACAACAACTATGCAGGCTGATGATGTTCCTCTGCTTGGACGTCCTGATACATGTTGTAGTGAACCCAGAAACAATCACCATCACAGAAGACTCCTCCTAATCCTCCTACACCTCCTCCCGCATGCCCCCTTTAATTTCATCAAATTAAATATTTGTATAAGATCACATCTGACATAGACAATCTCCTGTTGTGAGATACAGCAGACAACAAAAAAAGTGTTACAGAAAATGTTGGGAACTGAATGTCCTGAATTCTTCAATATGTCAGGAGTTTATGATTAGACCATGTATGCCCAAAGTACTAAATAGTGGCAACAATGTTACAAGGACAGTCCATCATAGTGGCTAAAATGTTAATTGTGTTGTTTTGTTCTCAATCTGTTTGTGCAGTGGTCCCAGCAGCGTTGGGAGTAACACATTACTGTTAAGACTGTTGACTTTAGAAAACTAATTAGCAAAATACCAACATGTTGATAATGGCTTCAAAGTTTTATGAAATGTGAGAGTTGTTTCCTCTTACACTGCCACAGCAACACTAAATAATGTGAACATTAATATAAGCACTGAAGCTAAAAGAAGTACCGCTAAAGTCATTTTCCCAAGTAGCTAAAACATTTGAAGTGCAGTCATTCAGTTAGTAACTAAGTTACTTTTAAATTGTAGTAACTGTAAGTAGATATTGATTTTCAGTGTTGCCAAACACTATTTTGGCAAGTTGCTATTTTTATTACAATGTTGGAGTATACAACAACAATGCTCTAAATGCAGTTGCAAGGATTTTACTTACCACTCTTATCGTAAATCACTTAATTTTAAGACAATAAAGTCTTATTGTTTCTTGTCTACATTCACACACTGATGACAGAGGCTGTTAAGTAAAGTGCCAATCAGTATTAACTTATCCCATGTATAAACATTCATGCACTGATGGCAAAGTTCAGGGTTCAGTGTCTTTCCCCAACGAGTCTTCGACATGTAGCTGCAGGAGCTGGGGATCAAACCCCTGACCTTACATAGATATATATATATACACCCCAATCATTTTGTCAGAATAATAACATGAGTGGTATATTATATATGTATGGTTCTTTAACTCTGTGTTGTTCCTCATGCCTGTTTGTGCAATTACACTGGACTGTTACAGTCCTATATTATACACAAAGTAGGTTTTATCTCTGTTATCTCTGTGCAATGTGCATATGTAAGGTACTCGGATTCCAGATACATTTTCATCATGTAGCAGAAGATGGCGCTCGTTTTATTCCCAAAAGAGTAATTTTTATATATATATTTTAAAGAACCACAATTTCTGTCATTCCTCCTGTTGTTAAAGTTTATCAGAAAAAAAGTCTGTTTTTTGTGACTGAATTGCAAGAAAGTATCATTATATGTCCTCGAATATAATCTTGAAAGGCTAAAACAGGGCCTAAGAATTTACTCAGTGAAAAGTTTTAAATTAAACTTCTGAAGGCTGATTCATAATGATTGTCTGTTTTTTTATTTAAGCTACCAGTGGTTTTTATTTGGTGCCAAGATTATAACAGGGTTGTCTTATAAGGCCATTTTATTGTCCAGAAACCTTTCAGAAGCTCCTTATTGGACATCAGTGGACACTAAAGCAAATTTAATTCTTTGGGTGAGCTGCTCCTTAAGGAGGATTGAAGCGGTATTCACTCAAGGTTTTACTGACTGTGACGTAAAATCCTCCCACACCAGGCCGGAATGATTTCCCTTGGTATTAAATAACAGCATATTGACTCGCTGTGGTCAGAGAGGTACCATCATCATCACAGAGGTAGATGACACCAGTGAAACTAGCTGGCTGATATCAGGTTTTTAATAAAAGGCCTGTTATCCAGTACCTCAGTCCAGCTTGAATTGGAATAAATAGAAGGAGAAATAAAGCGGTGGAGAACAGATTGAGATGAAGACTTTATAAAGAGAAAGTCAGAGAGATTGAAAGAAGCCCAATTTAACATTTCAGATAGCCAGTCTTTTTGTCAACTCTTTAATGGGCTTAAAAGACAAAAAAATGTGCCATCATATCGCCTGCCAACAGCCCAGTCATTAGGGAGGAAGAGAGATGTAAAGAGGGAGAGAGAAAAAGAAAGCCTTAGGATTTGATGGGGGAAGGTTAGAAAACGAGGGACAGGGGTTATTGAAGTGGTATGCAGCACTAGAACAAAATAGAAAGAGCTGGGACCGTGTGAAAAAAGCGACAGATCAAAAAATCCGACAAGCACTATTGATTTTTCTTTGTTCACTCAAGTGTTTTCAGGCTCCCGTTGCCTAGTCTCAAAGCACAGCAATCTGAGTGGCCACCTGCGACGCCGGGCAGCTCATAACAATCATCTACATTTCTTTTCTTTTGTTCCTTCCTATACTGCTCTTCATGTTTTCATCTCCCTGCCAATTGCCAATAAATCTGCTTCTCTCTTCCTGGAACTTGCAATTGAGTGTCACAACTCTTTTTTGACTGTAGAAATAGCTTTATATTCTTTGCCTCAGATTGTTCTCACTGCTGATTTGTAGTCCTATTTCTCTTTTAGGTCATTTATGATAATAACTGTGTGCATGCTCATGATTAAGATCAAATATTTGGTAGATCACAGTAGGTTTGTGACAGCTTTTCTTCGTAATTCTAAAAGCAACGCTGATTAAAACACAACCTTGACGTGCAAAATGCTAGAATGCTGAGACTGACACAGACATTTTGGTTTGTAACAATGAGCAACCTCTTCCATACAAATGTAGCCAAAGTACCTATTGTCAACGGAAACACAGTCTATTGTCTTGTAAAATATTCCATTATGGTTACTTTAAGAAATTGCCAAAAAACTCAAGTAAATGTGATGATCTCACAGATTTTCAGCCTATTGTCCATGAAGTCACTGTGTATTATCAAACGAGGTAACAAAGAGGTGACAGAGACTATGGCCAGTGATAAAAAATCTTGCATTCGCTGCATCATAAAACTGTGTTAGAAGCATAGACTACATGGACATATTGTCAGCGACATCACTGATAGTTCATGTAGAAGCAATCTGAAGCCCAACCTTGGAAATGCTATCTCAACCTAGCATTCTGTCAATCTAGAAACAGGCAAAGAGCTGGAGTGGAGGCAGCCTCACGCCTGCTGGCAAAAAACTACACCTTCACCTCCGTCAGTCAAATCAGTGATGCCTCTAATGATGCAAATTTCTGTGTAACTCTTAGCCTAAATATCATCGAAACAATCATCCTCTGCAGTTTTGACAAATAAAGATCTGAGCTCTTCAGACAAAAACCAAGCTGTAAACATGTTTATTTCAACTGTAAAATTGGGCATTTTAATATGGGACCTAATGGGGACTCCTTCGCTTTTGGGGCCAGCCTCAAGTGGACATTAATGGAACTGTTTTTTTCACTTCTGCATTGGCCTCGTTTTTCAAGACCCGAGGTTGCCACTTGTAGGGCTGGGCGATATGACCTCAAATCAATATCACGATTAATTGAACATTTTACCTCGATTACGATTAATGAACGATTATTTCGAGTGCATATCTGATGAACTATTTTGTGGTTATTTATTGAATATTTCAAACTGACATCAAATCATTGCTTGAAATGAAAACGACACATTTTAGTTTTAAAGTAGAAATGAACTTCTCTAAAACAGTAGAAAATAAATAACTTGCATTTCTTGCAAACACTTTTTCCGCAGTGTTTACATTTGACTTCTTTTTGTTCGGTGTCGTCTTCCCTAAAGACAAAATGTGTCCAAACGACGGACCAATGTCCGTCGTTTGGACACACATGTCGCGGATTGGACGTGTCGTCACGTGACTCTGCCGTGAAAATAATCGAAATAATCGACATGGGCAAGATTACGTCGGTAAGAGGTTCTAAATGCTGGTTTCGATTAAATTTTGATTAATTGCCCAGTCCTAGCCGCTTGGTTTGTAGCAACATTGCCGGATAAAATAGCTTAAATTGACTTGTGCGTAAAAAGGCAGGAATTTCAGGAAGACTGCTTCTGAAATTCTCCCTACCTGGTTGTTCACCAGTGTTGGGCAAGTTACTTTAAAAAAGTAATTAGTTACAGTTACTAGTTACTTCTCCCAAAAAGTAACTAAAGTAGTTACTAAGTAACAAATCATAAAAGTAACTAGTTACTTTGGAAAGTAACTATTGCGTTACTTTCAAGTACATTTTTAAATGCTCAAATGTGTCAAAGAATTTGGACCCCACCTCCACCCCTCTTTAACAGAACTTAAAATACATGTTCAATTATTTATGATAAATCTGAATATTATAATGAAATGGACACTTAATACAGTCAATAATGAACAGAAACAGTGTACACAAAGTGAGACTAGCCTCCAATCAAATGCCATGTATTATTGTAGATATTATAATTACTATGTTTATATTGTGGATCCGCGGATCAGGCGCCCGTGGTAACCACGGAAACGTTAAACGTTATTTATAACGCCGTTATTCCCATCACTGTTGTTCACACATGTACCTCACAGTGGGAAACAATCCCTGTTGGACAGGAGGTGGGGTGGGGGGTCTCTTGAGGCATGCTTTGACATTAAAAGAATGACACGAATGCAACAGAGTCCGCTATATGACACTATAATTAGAGCATTTGCCTTTACATCTATATCCTACTTGTAGTTTGACAGGATCACAGTTTCGACAAAAGAGCGGAGAAGAACATACTGGCGAACAGAAAACTAAATGCAATGGTTTAATACATGCACCAAGATTATAGCAGTCGTATGCATAGTCTATGGTCATGCACCCGATATATACATCACCACCCCCTCCCACTCGCTTGAGGTGAAATCTCCTGATTATAACTTGCTGTATTCTTGCATCAGCTCACTTTAACTTTCTACAGAAAATATACTACGGGGCTGGCAGGAGAAACTCCAGATAAAGTCAGAGTAAAAATGTTGCTGTTTTGCATTCACACATGCAGCTCCTCCTACAAATATCAAGAGTTCAGGAGTGTCAGGAGTTCTGTGCAAGATACATGAAGATCCTGACAATCTACTTAACTGTTCACATATTTTTTTCCCGTTCACCAGTCTTTCCCCCATACTGCATTCCATTATCTGGTAACTTATTGTACCATCTTCAATTTTGAAGATGCATTTGTCACAGTCTGCAGTTTTGGCTTCTTTTAATCTCCTTTCTCTGTTGTTATTGTCCCCTTTCTCCTTTATGTTTACCCCGTCTCTGCTCACCCCACAACATCAAATTAACCAAATGTCTTTCCACGGATTGTTTGGACTACACTTAGTCCTCCAGAGTTATTAGAGCCTCGTCCTTAGAAACTGCCTGCTCTTGAAACGGTGTGATCTTTTAATAACGGTCTGCTATTCAGGGATATCAGACAATTGCTATTGGTTCTAGCCAATCAGATTCAAGTATTGAACACAGCTGTTTATTAATAGCTTTAAGAGTGACGAGTTATCAGAACTAGCAAAGAACAGATTGAAGATAGAAAACATGAATGTATGATGGTGCTTTGCAAGAACCATTAGAGGAAAACATTTGATCAAATACAGGTAAACATCAAAAAGCTATCAGCAAGGGAAAAAAGAGAAAACTGCAATGGTGCCATCAAAAAGAATGACACAGAAGAGTTTTGGATTGTTATTTCAACCTCTAAGTTTAAATAACCAAATTTAATGTTGATCCATATCAAATACCCTTCCCAAAAAACCTGCTCTGTCATTCCCTACTTGCTCCATTTTTTGTGCTTTTACTAGTAGTTGTACTAAAAATCGGTCTCGAGACAACTTTTTGAAGGTCTCGGTATCATCTTGGAATCAAAATCATTTTTACTCTGACTTGTCTGATCTCGGACTGGGCAGGCTCAGGATTTTTAATCCAGGCTGTCAAGACCACCACTGAAAGGTTATTTTTTCACGTCATTATGTGAAAACGCCCCTTTCTAAAACAACATATAACATCAATTCATTTGTAGTTTGATTTCTATCCCCCGGTTGCGGCTGCAACCTTCCCGATGTTACGGTCTAAGTGAGTGACACACCCAATGCACACAAGATGATGATTTTTCAGTGATATGGTCTTAGTCTTGTCTCGGTCTTGCCCTGCCTTGATCTTGACCCGGTCTCGATCCTTTGATATCTTGGTTTTGTCTCAGTCTCTGAGCACTATGGTCTTGGGCATGTCTTGGTCTCAGTTAGTGTGGTCTTGACTACAAGACTAGCTTTTACATTCACTGATAGTTTGCTAGAGGCTGCTGATCAATACAAAGTATTACACGTGTTTCCTTTTTAGGGGGAGTGAAAAAGGACAAGCAGAGAGGAAGAAGAAGAAGAGAGGAAGGACTGATGAAGACAAGAGAGTTATAGAAGGAAAAGACATTAGTGGAATGGTTAAAAATAAGAATGAGGACTGGTCCTCAGTGTGGAGCTCCCTCTCCTGCTGCACTCACAGTTTTCAGAGCATGCCCAAATCCTGATTATATCTCTCTGTCAAAGAGGGAATGTACACATACACATGTATTTACACCGTCTCACATTTTATAGTGTTCTTTGATCGTTCTTCTTTCACTTCAAATAACTCATGTACAAAAACAAAGGGTGGAGGTTTTAAAGGCTTACAGAGAGTGGCATTTGTTCCAGATGAGAGACAAAAAAACAGGTAGAAAGAAGAGTTGTGTTTATTTGATGGCAACACTGATGAAAACGTATTAATACAAAAAGTAGTGCAGGGTTGACATCAAAGCGAGGGAACATGTTGTATGGTTGATACCAACTTGTCTCTCTTTTTAATTGAAAGCATCGTGGAAAAATATATATAGTTGGCTTTTTCACTTAAACCGTTGCTGTATTATGCAGCATAAATAATGTTTTATGGGAATAAAACATAAAGAAAATAAAAATACACAAAGTCTGTGTCTCTTTGGTATTCAATATCAGCTACATTTTAGGAATTCAAGTTAAACTAAAAAATGTAGCCAAAAGCCAAAGCCTGCACTTTTTCCACCTGGTATGTTAACATGCAATGCTGAGCGGCAACGCCACACAGACGGGAGGAAGAAACGTTCCTCAAACAGTTCCTAATAGACGACTTGCAGAGTTACCGCTGTTTGTTTACGTGACACTAAGCCAAACTGTCACTGCTACGCCCTTGATTGTAAGTGACACGTTTATATTTAATTCATGAACAACTCGATTTTTCATTGAGTAATTTTCCACTAACATATTATCACTCAGTTATTATGTATTAACATTACTCTGGCGTGAAGTGCTGGGTTGTAATCTCACAGATAAATAAAGTTTGGTTTGTTTGTTTGTTTGACACTTGAGCCGAAACTTTTTCCCTGCAGGTTTTAAAGACTGGGCTCCATCATCCTTAATGACTTTCTGGTCATTCTTGGTGTACCTGAAATGCTCCCACACTGCCAAATTCACTCCTTTCTTCGATTGACACAAAGCTTCACTGCAGTGTCTCTTTGCCATGGTAAAGCTAATTTAGCGTAGCTTGAAAGGGACGGCACTGGTGCACAACAGCTTGTGTCACTCTGTTTTCGTTCCGTGCAGGTTGCACCGAAACCAATGTTCCGGCCCCCTTTTTGCGAATGACAACAGAAACCCACGGTTTACCGTTGCCTTTAGGATTGATAAACCGTGACGCTTTAAATTGCGGTTAACTGTGAAACTGGTTCAGCTAGTGCATCACCTAACAGTAGGCTCACAAAATTCCTCTTAAACCAAGTACCATTTAAATACGAGTCAAGTGGGGATTATTAACATTATAAATTACATATAAAGCAACATTTTGAAACACTGTGTGTATGCTACTGTAAGGTGTTCCTCTCACACACAACATTTTCAAGTTGAGCTTTAACACACTTCCTTTTTCCTTTCCTCAGGCTTCTTTTCAGGAACTCAGACCTCTATCTGGGATGAGGCTGACCTCATTTATAACACGTCCATTGGAGGGCAAAGCTATTTTCATCTGGGTCACACAAAGACAAGAAATAATGTCCTCCATCTAGAACTAACAATCACTTTTACGTGACTGAAAACTTCAAGCCACCGAGTACCAAGCATATACAGATCAAATGGCTCTGAAATCTGGGACTATTTGAATGCTTCCTCACAGGTTGCATATTTTCAAACTCCATGGAGAAATAAAGAAATGTGTGATAAAAAGCCCTTTTGGCTATTACACCAATTTCATTTTGCAGAAACATTGACTCCCTCATTGCTTTTCCTATTCAATAAGCCATGTTTTAGTCTTGCCCGTCCTGATTCTTGTGAACACGGAGAAGTAAGCACCGTATGACTCATTTACTGTCATCAAAAGTGTAAAACTTTGTTCTAAATGTCATCCTTTAATGATGTCCTCAACATCAGAATCCTCTCACGCTGTTTAATTTTTAATCAGAAGGAAAAGAGAATCAAGCATGCACATGCACAAACATGGCGGTATACAGGAATGCATTCATATGTTTTTCACATTTTTTCTTTCAAGGGGAAACATCTAAGCCAGTATCTATATGAGAGAGAAGATATCCATTGTTTTAATATTTAATAATTATATTCACAGGACTGGAGGAAAGCCTGCTTGCTGCTATTGTGCATGAAATATTTAAGGTTGGAGGCTCACACTAAGTAACACCAGCATGTTTTTATTCATCAGTTCTGTTTGCCCTAGTGCTTCCTCTCTCTACATCTATTGTACATAATTGCATATTAATGCTAATTATAGCAATCCCAAAGGTCTATTTCATTCTCTTTATACCTGATTTTGAAACAACAATAACTAACTCTCCGGCTGTAAGACAGTAAATCAGTGGTGATGAGCCAAAAGGATGACACACAGTAAATGCATCATTTAATGCACTTTCCTCTGTTTTTTTTCCCTCTGAGGTGAGCACTCACATGGAGAAAAGCGTGGGAAGCTATTTCAGTCTTCTCTCTGATTGTTTTTTTCCCATTAATGGCTAAGACACAGCGGCTTCACAACTCAAAACACATTTAATGCAGCCAGAAAATTGAGCATTTGGTCTAGTGTTGTTAACACTCAAAGCTGTTGCGTTCAGAGTGAGCTGTGTGCACCAGCATATGGCTCAGGTCAGTAATGCATCTGTCTGTAAAATCACAGCAGGGAAGGGGGCTATCAATGGCTACCAACTGTAGCACACCATGTGTTTGTGTGGGAAGGGCCAGGTTTGAGGAGCCAATGAGTCGAATGCTGCTAAGTTTGTCCATCAAATGCAGTCAAGCTATAACGTTTGAGTTATAACATTATGCAATATGTGACTCTAGGAGAGGGTATTGATGGGAAATGTTTAATAACTTTAACTGCACTTTCGAATTGTTGAGGACTGAGAGAAGGGAAAGGAAGAGAGGGGGAAAAGAGAGCAGACAAAAAAAGCTTTCACAAAACAAGAGGAACATTAATGGATAATTAATGCCACTTTCACTTTCCTTCCTCCCTCTGTCTGTTTTCATTTCAGTATCTGCTCCGTGCAGAGCTATGACCTTTACTGAGTGTGTAATTCTAGCAATGTTCCAGGCAATAACAATATATGAAAATCCATAGCGTCTGCTGCACATTGAGCAAACCGAAAACAGGAGGCTCGACTGCTGACAGGTCGAATGGTATCCCTCCTCCACCCTGACAGCTTATTATATCAGCAGCATCCTCTGCCCCAGTGTGTGTGTGTGTGTGTGTCATGATCTTAGAGACAACTAGACCTCAGCAGCTGAGCTGGTCACAGTTCAAAAGTCAGGTTGCAGTTCCCCAGACACATATTTTTAGACACAAAGATAAGATATCCGAATTGTTTTCTGTCCAAAAAATATATTAAACCTAAGGTGAGGCAGGCATGAAAATACAGACTTTTGAAACACAAAGGTATATATTTCAAATGTAATAGTATTTAGAAACTTCATCAAACCCTCGATAAGTCGTATTCCACACACTACACCTAAATGCTTGACAAACACAAGCAACAACACACATGCCTATTTACACATGAACATTAAAATAATGATTAAACACCAAAATAATGAACCAGAACACTCCCATGCTGCAAGTCTAAATAAACATCACATTCATTATAATCAAAAGTCAGCACTCAGCAGATTAATATTTCATGAACATAAAGACAGGGTGTGCAGAGCTGTGCATGTACTCACACAGCAGCAAAGTATTCCCTCTTGTATACAAAAGTCAGCTGATCACATATTTCCACTGATATTGCACTGGTCTTGCTTGTTGTGAAGACCCAGTCCCCTGTACCTTCTTGTTTTATTTGGCACAGCAGGGTCATTTAGTTTATCAGGCTTTGTAAGATCCCTGCTGCACTCACTTGATCAGTGGGTCCTCATGGGGCAAAGTCCAAACACCATTTGTCAGTGATTTGAGCTGCATGCAAGCCAGATCCTCAGCTAAATATTAGCATCAAGTGCAGAATTTTACCCCGATTCCATGGTTATTGCAAACAAGTCAAGAGGAAGAAAGACAAGACAGAGCAGTGATGAATGTCAAGTAAGCGAGCTGGAAATAGATTGTTAACAATACTGTTCAAGTTGGTCATTATTTTTCAACTATAAAGCTACCATGATCTGCATCGGTTGCTGATATTGGTCAGCTGTTAGCGTGTTTTCAGCTACTGGCTTATAAATGATATTCCATTGAAACAGTTTTACCTAAAAGCTGCTTGTGGCTCTTGGATTTTAGTGCTGTGGCCTGTATGGGAGATGGAAGGCAGGTACAACTGAACCTCCAATTTTGCTCAGTTGGACGTAGATTGATGTACATTTTACTTTGTAAGCTTGATGCTAACACGTAATAGAAATTGCTGTTAACAGGCTAAAAGAAATCTGCCGTGTAAATAACAACGCCCCATCCTGCAGACATACCTGACTCTTAAAGGGAATGAGAGCTGACAAACAGATTGGTTTAATTACTGTTACTCCCAAAACACACCTAATCAAGCAACTTCTCAGCCTCTTTGCTCTCTGTGCCTCGTTTAGCGCCCAGATTGTGCACTGCTTAACGAGCAAAATGTAGTCTGACGCATCCAAAATCATTTTGCCCCGTGCTCTTCATCAGGTTGTAGATGCTTTACCAAATGACTTTCTGCTGCAAGACCCAGAACATGTTGACCTGTGTTTTGTTCTGTTTTAATGTGTTGTATGTCTGTACTTTCTGTTGCTGCCTGTCTCGGCCAGGACACTCAGATTATGAAATATCAATAAAGTTTTTCTTGGTTAAATACACTTTAAATAAATTAAACAAGTAATGTCCTGACATCATTGTTGAAGCAAACAAATTAGTTACTGAGGTCAAAATATATTTCTATTCATAAAAGTATAAGATCCAACTCCAGATTTGCCCACGCCTCCACAGCAATGATTGTACTGAGGAAACACATCATTCACATGGCTTTTTTTGAAAAAAGGAACATTTACAATTAAGCTATTTGATTTCAATGATAAGCAAAGTTAAAAAGATACCCAGTAAATACCAAACATACAGTTTCACACAGTAGCTCTCTTATTTCATCCCAAACCAAGATCTGAAGCCTTTGAGTTTCATGCTAACATGCTAAAGTGATGCAGTCAGGCAGCTAAAAGTGTAATCCTGTGGATGAACTAAGGATTATAGACAGATTATTGGAGCAGTTCTCACCAATGATGTGGCACACACCAGAACATACTGTACACATAGTTAAGATGGAAAATCTTGAGTTCTGTGATTCAAATAGGTTTGAGATAAAACCTCAATAACTCACCTTTATTGTTTTCATTATCAGTCTTTGTGTTTACCACTGATGATAAATTCTGTTTTAGATGTAAGTAAATAGTATGTATTGTATGATAGTTTAGTATAGTGGTATTTAGTATGAAACTAGTACCATATGAGAACTTCTTGATAAGACTTGTAAATTAGCAACCACATAATTGCACAGAGTTAGCCTTTAGCATCATGACAGTTTATTGGTTATTAACCTTTTCAGTAAGTATTTAGCCACAAAGTAACATGCTGCATATCAAAGCTTTACACTTTTAATACTATTTTAAGTCACCAGCAGGAGGGCAGCAATAGGCTACAGTTTCAGACATGTAGAAACCCAAATCATGTTTCATCCCTAAACACCTTTTCTTTTCTTTAAAGAGCATTGTAATCTTACTTAAACAAACACAAAAAAAAGAATTCAAGATTCCAAATGAGAAAAAAAATGTTTTGTGCATATGTTCTGCAGATGAATATTTAAAGGTATAGATAAATATTTGCATTATAAAAACGAGTATTCAGCTCTAAAAAGACAACTAAAATATTGTTTCTGTCTCAATGGGGATATTTAATGCTATGCAATATAACATATTGGTATCATTATGAAAACATTCTGAGATTAACATCAAAGGTATAATTGATAATATAAGTGACCCCTAAAAACATGTATATCATCCACTATTTCCCTCAGGGATCACAACTGTAGCTAAGGTGAAGGAAAGTCCTGATATAATTCTATCCTTAGCTGCAATCGATCTGCTGACAAACAACACCAGTCTCCCTTTCCTTCTTATTTAGCCTCTCCTTTTATTTTCGCCCAGCTCCATCCTTCTCCTTTCCCTTCCAATCTGTCTCCAATGTCAGTTTGTCGTTTTTTAACAGCCGTTGATCTTTGCTAAATGCCTTGGGCCTAGCTTGCTGCTGTCTGAGCTCCCCTGGTATCGCTGCTCTAGATCTCCCAGTTCTGCTCCTGCCAACACAAACTGGCAACAGGACTGCTACAACCAGGCCTAGTGGTCTTTTACCTTGTTATTAAACTACCCAAAAGTGGGTTCACATGCCTGATGTTGTGGTAGGTGCTGATGATTTGTCAAGAACAAAGTATTAGTTGCCTGAACAGAACTCAGTGGAGTAACAGAAGCAGAGTAGTTAGTCTAACCTTTGTGCACCTGACATGTTCACACTAATGTTTAATGAGGTTCTAGTGCGCATGCTGTTAACTACAACATAATAATTCAAATAAGGGATACAAGTACAAACTTACATGCGTTATAGGAGAGAAGTGTGTGTCTTCTAATGTCCACTCAGCAGCTTTGAAAAGCTTGTGGTTAGGTTTAGTGAGGCTCCAGTGTAAATTATATTGTAAGGACAAGTTAAATAGGACACTGAATCAAACCTCTCTCCTTTCAACCTGCCAACAGTATCATGTTGCCTGCTAGGTGAATTGTTCCATGTGCACTGAGTGCTTAAAGGGTTACTGCGCTGTTTTTCAAGCTTTCCAAGGGCTCTATAAAGGGGGACATCCCTTACTGAGCAAGACCTCAAGTTTGAAGGGCTTTTGATGCAGCAAAGTGCATTACTGCACATGTCCTCGAGCAGCACACCACACCAGCACAGCACCAAGAACACCAGAGCCACGTGCATCAATTGCACACATATTGTCACAAAATCTGACAGTACAAGGGCTAAACATTTCAGGATGAAAATTGTATTCATTCACCCAGCAACAATGTCTGTTCTTTGATGCTGGGAGCAATTCATGTCTCATTCAGGCCAAGTAATACAGGTAAGACAGCTAAATGAGATCTGCTGGGGTTGGCCAGATGTACCACTTACATGATTTGGCTAAAGATTATTTGCAAATTTAAAGTAATACTTGCTGTCCATTAGATTCAAACTAGTTTTCTTGTAAGTTTGAATATCACCACAAAGACTTGCCCTTTTAAAGTGACCAGTTGTTGCAATGGGGTTTGTTTTTAAGTGGAAGAGTCAACATGCAAAGATATAAAGCTGACAGGAAATACGTTTTAAAATTGCACTGCCCTACTCCCCTCTCCCAATCAGTACAGTGACAGGCTGTGCTGTAACATCTGATGATTTCTAATTCTGAACACAACCTAGGTGTGAAGGTGGGTAGCATAAATAGCCATGTGTAGATAAACTCGCTGATAATGCAAAGTTATTATTTACAGCAAATCCTGCTTCAGTGTTTCCCTTTGCTATATGGAAAGTGTCCAGAGATAACCTTTGTAGTGATTCAGCACGGTATACAAAACGGACTTGTATGACCTAACCCTAAACCTATATAAGATATTTCATTTAACAGACATAGCTCATTCTTTCATTAGCACCTTTTCAAGAAACTAACTTAATATAAGCCGATTTTTTCAATGTGTCAGTTATTGTTGTTAAATGCAGATACACTGCCACGAGTTAAGGTGTACTAACAGGACAACTACAAGAGCCCATGAAGCAGCCAGGAAGATGCATGCAAAAGAACAAGGATGAAAATCAAACAAAGGGGATGTAGACAGGAAGATGGTAATGATAGTTAGAAAAACAAAAGACAAAGCTTGGATCATGTGGCGCTTACGAGGGTGAGGGGTGTGAAAGGCAGATGGGAGAGGCAGAAGCAGCAGTCTTTTCCAGCTGCTCGCTGGCACACACATACTGACGACAAGGTTATGACCCATCTAGCTTGCAGGTTTTTTTTACCTTTACCTTCTCCATCTTTCCACTTCATTATTTCAACATCACTCTCTATGTCATTCTGAGAAAATTGCCACACTGGGTACCTTTTTTCCTTATTTTTTTCAGATTTCTCCTGCAGACATTTAATGTACTGAATGATTTATTCTAATAGCCCCATGCAAAATAGTATCATGAGGCAGGAACCAGTCCAATGTCAGTCCTATCCCCTCTTTTAACCCTGACATTTTACTCTGTGCTAAGCTTAGTTAGCATGCTGCTTCTAGCTGTAGCGTCATATTTACCATACAGAGTAAATATGAATAAGTGTGAATGGGTGTGACCTGCAGTGTAAATATGTGTATATAAGCTCAAGTCCATTTACCATTTACTCTCCATCTCACACATAGTGATCACACAATTTTTACAAAAGTGTCAATTGTGTCAATTTGTGATAATAGATTTTACATGTGTAGGTGAACTGTTCTATAACTATATTTCTTAATCGTCACACTGCAGAATTTTGGATGTTTAATACTTACAGTTCAGAACATTTCTAAATGGTAAATGGACCTGAACTTATATAGCGCTTTTCTAGTCTTCTTCGTTTCTCTTTTACACCACAGGTCACACCAACCCATTCAAACTCTGATGGCAGAGGCTGCTGTGTAAAGTGACCATCAGAAGTAACTAATCCCATTCAAACACAATCATACCCCACTGACAAAGCAGCAGGAGCAACTTGGGGTTAAATGTCTCGCCCAAGGACCCACGGACATGTGGCGGCAGGAGTTGGGGATTGAACCCCAACCTTCCGGTTGAGGGACGACCGACTCTGAGCCACAGCTGCCCCAACATTGCTGACGTTGCTTGTGTTGCTTTGTCTATATCCTGTTATATTTACATTATGCAAATGTGTTCTAAGGAAAACCAGAAATCCCTTTATTGTCGTTTGTTCACTAGGGCTTTACTAGGACTCTGATGCGTATCACTCTGGGGCAGTATAGGGAGTTATCACAGTAATATAAGGCAAAGGGACTTTGCTCTTTAATATACTTATATAAAGAGGATTTAGCCTCTACTATGCTTTCTCACGACAAAAGTCCAACTCTCACAGCTTTGCTTGTATTGTGCCACTTCTCTCTATGTCCAAAATGTAAACCAAAGAAAGATAAGAGAAAGGAAAAAAAACAGATCCTTTGATGGTGTTTTAATACAGTTGCCATATAAAGCAGAGACCTGCAGAACACAATATGAAGTTATGTTGGGAAAAAATGAATTCAATTCTTTAGTCAAGCTCCAGCAACCTGCAGTGGTGAAAAATTAAGCCATTGCAAAAGTGCAAAAACTTGCAGTTCCTCCAGTGTCCACTTGAGGCTGGCTGCAAAAGTCACGAAAGTCGCATTAACACCCATGTTTTCTGTCCATTTTGACAGCAGAAATAAACATGTGTACAGCCTGGTCTAAAAAAAAAAAGGGTTTCGGTCTGAATAGCTCATGTCTTTATGGATACACGCTGTACAGAGGATGATTTTTTTTTTACAACTCATCTGTTTTGATTAAGACTAAAAGTTTTGCAAAATTAGGGATGAGGCTGATCTGACTGACAGATGGGCGCATTGTACTGTAGCTGTTTGCTAGTTCTAGCAAAAGGTCTGCCTTGTGTGTACTTCTTTGCATGTTGCTAGGTTGACTGGAATTAAGTTTAAGTCATTATTTCCAACATAGCGACCGCTCTTGGTTGGGTTTCAAATCTCTGCTTCAGAAACCATTGGGTGACGTCACTGAGACTATTTTCATGTTTTAAGTCTATGCTTCAGTAAGGGGGGATACTCTTGGTGACTGTAAACCAATGCCATATCGTCTTGCCACATTACAACTGTCTCACTTTCATATTTCCTGCCTTGCTCATAAAAAAAGAAAAAGGAAACATCTAAAAATACCAGCCCATCTCAACAAACAGCGCACTCAGCATGAATTGTGCCTTCACAAGCTATCTCATTGCTCTGACAGAGGCCTGTGTGACACAATGCAGTAAAGTGATTTTTGGTTTACCAGCATGCGTGTTTACATTCAAAGTTCTCCTCCTTCTGTACTCCTCCTTGTCATCCTGATTCTGCCCATTTGTCTCCTGCAGTAGGGGTTGTGAATTTCACACATCAACCAGCTACAGGAATCACTTTCTCTTTATTTCTAATTTGTACCACACAGCTGTGTCTTACAAACGCTGGAGGTGTGAAGCTTTACTACATTGGTAATGAGGATTTTTTGGCAGTAGAGGAAAACATTGCTCCTTACTGTGTTACTGTGTGAACTGATCCTCATTGAAGTTCTCAGGGAAAAACTAAGAGTATAAAATAATGCACAGCAGGCCAATTGAAGGGTAACCTGATGCTGAATATATAAAAAGGTATGATTTGTCAACAGAAAATGTAATGTAGCCTAATACAAATAAATAATTTTGACTTAAATCAATCTTATCAAGTGTTTCAATTGAACATATAAGTTTTGTATTTTTGCTCATGTCTTAGTCTGTTCTCAAGGGTGAAGTAGCAGGGTTAGAGACTGCAAGTGACCGAGTAATAAAACAGCCACCGACTGTAGTTATTGATGGGTAATTATAATTATCTTTAGGAGTCTGTCAGCTGAAGAGAGTGAAGCAGGTTTTACTTGAGAATGAGAGATGGTCATGTAACCTGGTGCGTTTTGTCTTTTTTATAACAAACAGCATAATTAACAGTAGGTAATTAATTATGACCATAAAATTGAATTGTTATTAAAGAGATACTTCATCCATTTGCATTAAGCTTTGTATCATTAGAAACCTGGTAGTATTTTTGAATGGTCGTGCATCTGGCCCTCATTCTCCCCTGAGACGAGAAAGCTCCTTATTTCTTTTCTGAAAAGGAGCCTCTGATGATGCAAAAATCGTCATTTTGCATCATCGGAGGCTGTTTTGGTTAGCAGGGGTGAAACTACATCGCTAGTTCCTCATGTTTTCGACCACTACAGCTACAGACCTATTACAGATCAGTGGGCGGGACCTCATTGCCAGAATCAAACTTAACGTCCGCCATATTGCTTGGAAGCTACAGTATGCTAACAGACTCTATGGAGAAAGCTGATAAGAACCGAGAATGGCGAAAAAAGTATTTCAACTTCAAACTGATATGGATGAAGGGGATTTTGAAGGTCTCTTCTCCGAATCGGATGTTCGTGGCTCTCTCTACGAGCCGCAATATAGTGAAGAGGCGGCTTCTGCGGACAGGCAGGTCCGTGGCTGTGAGATAAGGAGCCCGGGCCAACTCGAGCTGGAGCGGACTTGTGTTGTCGGTGCTGTAATTGTTTGCCTATGGACACAGACATAGAGTCCGTTTTCTACCAGGAATTTCCAAGATGCCAATTCCTTCTGAAAGAAATCTCGGAATCAGTTGAGGAAACGTCCGTATGTGTTATTGTAAATGTCCGTAAATAATGCTGCATTCAGGTGCTTCTCGGGTGGTCCAATTTTTCGAGTTGGGAAGTCGTTCTTCCGACTTCAGTATGTTCAAGACTTCCGACTTCAGTGTTGTAATAACAGCACAAAAAAGTGGATGCTACGACGAAGATCAGTGAAAAGCTGTCAAATGTTATATTTGAGCAAAACGTTGATGTGCAATACGTGCATGAATAAAAAGTATGTTAACATTAACAAAACATATTTTGTCCCCCATTTGATACAGTTCTGACGTCAAGTCGGTCGTCTACAGTAATTATTTTCCGAGTTTTTTTAGTTGTTGTTCTGATTTGAGCAAGTGTTTCATGATCATTTTACAACTCAGAACATCGTTTTTCCGATGTGTCCGACACCACGTGAATGCACCATAACATTCTCTGTCGGCGGGAGTGGCCTGCGGTGCTGTGCATTCTGGGAGTTGTTGTCTTTCATCCACATGAGCCAAAAAGACACTTTCTGCCTTTTCTCGGTCAAGAAAGCACAAACTTCAAAAATTATTTCACATTTCTACTACATATATGACCCAATTTCACTACAGATTCATGTTTCAACGGGTGAAGTATCCCTTTAAAGAAAAGTAACAAAAAAAAACAGGATTGGCAGGTCAGACTTTGAAAGAATCAGAAATTGAAATTTTTGTGATACTTTAACCACTTTAAAGAAATATTGCACTGATTTTTAACCAAAGTTTATATGCAAAGATCTGTGTCAGTAGTTCTGTGTGTTTTGGAATTCTCGAAAGCTAGATAGCACTGTTGTAATTTATCTATTTTATTCTTCACAGCGAAGAGGCAATGTTAACTGAAACAGTTAATGATAAATGGTACGTTCGATTAACCGCAGCACTCAGATCTCGGAGCCGAGAATGACTTCACTTCTGAATTGACCGCGTTTCAGTTGCGAGTTGGCAACAAGTCGAACGTGAACATGAAAACACCTAAGAGTACCTTTGTTTTGTTAGCTAATAGCAGGCCATTAACAATACACTACGTGATTGTTTGTTTGATAAAAATAACATGAAAACATGTCCACTGATAGAACTTGCACGATGCTATCGGTGTGATTGATTTAATCACACAAAATAGGACTACATCGTTAATAAACACTTTAGTTACAGCTTAATGTTACTGTTGATGCACGCAGCAGCCATGTTGGATTTAAACTTGGGCTACTGAAGTTCCTCCGAGTTTCCAAGTCGGAATTCCCACTTTAGGGAAGTGATCCTCATGACGTATCAGACCGGCAACTCAGAATTTCCGACTTCCAAGATCAAATGGAACGCATAATAAAACAAAGACCACAACCCCATGTAACAGGCAGTGTCATCAAAGAAATAAGTTCATAGCCTTCCTTCGAAAAATGCTAAATCATGGTTCCAGTAGATTCTTGGTGATACACAGTGCTACTTTTCCACTAAGGTGGCAATACTAAAAGAAATATAGAAATGTACCAGCAATCTTAAGGAAGAAAAGAGTCAGCAAATAAACATGGAAGTAGATAAGATGTAGATTAATGTATTTAAACCACACACTTTATAGATTAAGGCAGGAAAATTCAAGTATATACTTCAAAAATACTGTAACATTTTAATAAGTAACACTGCATTGAAATACACTAAGAATTTGATAAGAGTAACACCAATCCTAATGTTTTTATTGAGTGTTTCTTAATAGGCTAATGCTGCTTACTAAAGTCAAGATGTGACAACCTGTTTCACATCAAAATCTAATTATTTGTTCACAGTCATTTATTCTCTCTTGAAAGTAAAGAAAACCTGTCTGGCCCCACATGGCTACTATAGCATCAACACAACGCCAACATGTCAATCACCTACAAACAGGGCCTCTCCATGATAGCAAAACATATCTGAAATATTTGACATGTTCCAAATGACCCGTCTGTCCCCAACTGAATGTTGTTCACCTTACACCTGGGTCATTTATGATTAGTCTCTCAGCAGCTAATAAGTAGCAAACCTGACACTAATCTCCAAACACAAGAAAAGCTTATTTGGAGAATGAGTGAGTGCAAGTCAATCCCTGATCAGATAAGGTAAAAAGTGGCTCCACAAACAACCTCCTGTCTGTTTCAAATAAAAAAAGCATTCAACAGCACACACACAAGAGTATCATGTTGTGCCCTGAGAGGCAGACAGCGCATTTAATTGAACTGACTAACACTGCTCTTTTGCTCACAGCACCACAGAAATATAGGTTGCTATGTGATTGCACCAGCAGCTAGAGAAATGAGTCTGCAGTCATTACGGCTGCTTGTAAATGCATCCAAGCCAGCCGGCGCCAGATCGATTTTTCTATTTCTGATTGGCCCCCTGTTATTGCCCAGAGAGCCCTGCGAGACTGGCGAAGTGGGGGTGGGGGGTGCTGAGCTTAATTGATGCTGTCAGGGTATGAAACAGGTTATAATTTCTCACCCAGAACATTTCATCTGCTCCTCTCACTTTCAGGATACTACTCTACTCACATTAAAAAAAAGACCGGGACAATATACACTACTCTGTCAAGAGACAGCTGGTGGTTATTCTCCTGAAAAATTCCTCACAATCTACTTGAGCATCAAGTAGCAAGTAAATCTTGCATGTCCCTGGGGTGCAATTTGGCTTACAGACTGCACTCAATAATAGTAAATATTAAGAAATCCAACAATGACTAAGTGCAAAGAGGTGCACATAATCGATAAATACACATATTAACACAACTACACAGGTGAATGATGTGTAGTTATTATAACTTGACGCCAAATCAGTTAGACTTTGTCATGAATAATTATTGCTGGAGTGCAGCTTTAATGTTCAACAGGAGATATTTTTATTTACTCACAAATTAACTAACAGACATGGGGTTGAAAACAGTTCATCTGCTAAAGCCTGGCCCCCACTAAAATCTTAAAACTTGTTGAAAATGTGAGAGACCCCACACATGAAGGCAAATAATGATAGATTTAACTGTCTTGATCCTATATTGTGCAGAGCATCGATATGACCAAAACATAACCCCACACATTAACAGATTCCATTCACAAACAACCAGAGTCCAGAATCTCAAAACTGGAAATCTCAAAAAATCTCTCAGTCAAACGCAACTTTGAAGTAAACAAGCATGGTGGACG
Organism: Tautogolabrus adspersus; assembly: GCA_020745685.1. Lineage (NCBI taxonomy): Eukaryota > Metazoa > Chordata > Actinopteri > Labriformes > Labridae > Tautogolabrus > Tautogolabrus adspersus. The sequence goes on along the minus strand of CM036550.1, from coordinate 8,229,480 downwards.
AACGCAGGAAGAATTGGTGATCATAGTGTTTGGACTTCTTTTAACTTATAAGTAAAAAGAAAAAGATGAAGCTGTAACACTCAGGATACAAGTTTAGTTTAAATAAAATATGAATGTAAAATTATAAAGTCTCAAAAAACAAAAATGTAACACAGGGCTAGAGTAAGGTTCGACTCTTGGAGCTGGTGGAGAATTAATGAAACACAAGACACAGAATGTTGGTTACCGGTTTTGTATTTAAATTTTCCTAATACTAACAACAAAAAACACTTGAATTCAATCAAGGAAATCACAAAACAAAATAAAACAGGCCTTCAATTCAAAAGTTCACACACCTTCTTTACGGGCACTTTTTACCCTTCATACAACATACAATAAGTTATACCCCAACCATTTTAAACAACTTCAGGCATCAAACACATTACTTGTACTGCAGGTTTTGAGTGATGTGTGTGCAGAATGTCTTAGGCAGTGTTTTATTTAGGTAGGGAAATCCTACCACACCATGCAGGCAGCCAGGCTTGAGGCCTGCCTTTTTGGGGAATTTAGGTGTCAGTTGTCCTTTAGTGTTCCTCCTTTAGCTCGCCATCTGTAGAGTGTCCAGCCATGTTTTCCCGACCAGTGTTCATAGTATTTAAACACAATCATCCACACCAGCAGCAGCAGCAGCAGCAGCCCATCAGCTCCTCAAGTTCTTTGTCTCCAAAGTTCCAAGCACAAGATCTTTCCTTTCAGAAGTCATGAGTGTCCTGCTCTCTCCTGGCTGCTGGTGAATCTATTTAATTAGGTAATTAGTTCACCTGGGGAAAGGGGGAAGATGCCTGTTGGCTGCAGCCTGCATCCAATTGGCTCAGGTAACTGGAGTGACAGCTGCTTTCGTCCAATTGCAGGGACTATTTCAGCAGTGTTACATCCTCCCCTCCTGAAGTAATGCACGTCCCGTTGCATCTTCGTTGTGGCTGGGTAGTCACAGGCACATTATACAATGGCAGTGTCACAGAGGGCACCACAGAATCAAAACTTGGATCCACTAGAGAGGTGGTGACAGCATTGCTTAGACCTTGGAACAATGACTGAACAACAGAAATTAGTGGATTTCCTAATTTTGTGTAGTGAAGGCGTTCAGGTTCCTTTCTCTGTCTTTTCGGGTATCTGCCAGACTCTTCTGTTTGGTCAGGAAGTAACTGGTCGTTTTCCTGATCAAGTCCTTGATTATCCTGTTGCTCAGTTTCATTTGAGACATTTGAGATTTCATCCTGGTCACCAATAGATATTTCAGGTAAGTTTCTTTCAGGTGTAATGTTATCTGCATTGGTTTGTTCAGGTAAGTCTTCATTTTCAGAGTGGTGGTCAAAAGCTATGTTATTGTCTGGTTCAGGCTGTGAGACAAGCTCACTTTGTAGATGTGAATCCGGTTCTGGATCTATTTCGGGTTCCGGGGCTGGTGTAAATCCAGCGTCATGGGAGATTGTGACAGGGATGGTTACAGTAGGGACAGGAACACTCCCCTCATCTGCTGAGGATGGTACAGGAGATGATGTGACACAAGGATGTTTGGGACTGTCCTGCAGAGGTTCTCTCAACTGGTCTCCATAGTGAATTCGGGTGAATATCAAGGGTGAATCTTGTAACTTTTTCTGTATTGGACCTCAAATCAGGATATTATCAGCAAGAGGTGATTAAAAATTGATTTGTTGTGCTTTTGTATTTCCCTCTTCTGTCAGCTAGCCAATTGGCGAGCACTTTTTCCCACCTGAAAATCCACAAAGTTTGTACTTGGCTGTCTTCTGGGTTCCCCTCACACAAGAGATCAGATTATTAACTTTTTTTTATTCTGGATTTGAAATCGGTGTAGCCAGGACGCACTTCCAGCAGTCTGGATCACTCTTAACATACCTCCCACTTCCCACCACAGGACTTAGCTCCCTTAGTCCAAAAGGGGGAATCGGTTACAAAATCGGCTTGATTTTCTTATAGTGTGTACCCTGCACGATCTTCCATAAGCATCAAAGAAGGATTTAACAGGGTTGTTTTGGCATTTTCGTCTCCCGATTTCAGAATCGGGTTTTTCAGAATCGGGTTCAAGGGAGGTGAAGGCCACTGAAACCAAAAGGGATTCCTTACAAAGTCTATACCTCAGTACTGGTGCCATAGGGGCTAGAACCTCTTCTTTCAATTCTTTTTCAGAAATTGACCCCTCAGACCATACTTTAACATCTTTGATTTTTTTCTTTTCCAGAGACAACTTGTGGGCAGAACTTCGTGAACAGAAGAATGATCAGAGGTGGCTAAAGACGTTTGCTAAAGTAAAGCCTGGCTCAGGCTATATGATAATCAGGCCGATTTGAGGTCCGATTCTCCTTTCCCAACAATCGCAGGGGTGTTCCCGACTCAAGGCTGCTCGGAACCGATTATCTTCCCAGATTATCTTGTAGTGTGAGTCGTATAAAGATCCAATCTTAACGACCCTGATCTTCTCGGCGACTGTTTGGGACGCCCCGATTCATATCAAACATGTTTGATATTAAGGATTAAAAATCTTGACGGTTATATAATGTAAGGGTCTGGCGGAAGTCGTGTGTGACTTTAATAACCGCAAGAGGCAAGGGAGGACAGTAAGAAGTGGACAGTAGTGGCGACCGGCGGCAAGGCGCAAGGGGCACAGGTGAGCTGGACAACTGGAATGCATATGCAATCCATGTTGTTTGTGTCTCCACGGCCAGTTCTTCATCCAAACTTTTTTTAAATGTTTTTTCCTCTCTTCACGAAGCATTATAATCGCAAATTTAACTGCCAGCTCGATTGTTTACGTGAGTTCACATGAGGTGGTGCGCTCCTCTGATGGGGAACAATATTCTTAATGAAATTCTTCAGTAGGCGATATGAAGTGCCATTATTATCATATCATGTATGTAGTGTGTTCATGCTTGAGATTATGGAGAAGAATATCTATTTAGATTCTCCTTATGTGTGTGATTTTAAAACTGGTGTAGTCTGAGGTAGGCACCCACAGACGGACCCATAACAAAGGTCCAGCACCTCAACATGAATGGACAGGCAGGCAAAGGACTGAAGTAAAGAATAATTTGTACTACTTTTACCAGTAATTTAATTCTGAAGATATCTCCACATCTGTGTTTAGTGTGATGTAGAGGCACAGGATAAGCTGTGTTTCCCTCAAATTTCATAGTATCATCCCCTGGATGTGAGGCCAAGAGTCTGCATAACATGTGTTGCTTAACATCACTGTTAATACACAACCACAACATAACTGTTCTGTTCTATATATTGAGTATTATAAAAGAGAAAAACAGTTCTTTATATCATATGCTGCCATTATCCATTTCATCATCTTTTGAGATTCCCTCTTCCGGTGATTAGAGCTTGCTCTTGCTGAAAAAGTCAAGAGGAAAACAAAGATTGAGCAAAAAATCACACAGAATCCACATAACAGGACTTACATCATCAACTAAGCTGACATAACATGTGTTTGGAGAAAATAAAGAAGGAAGTATCTGGTGGAATTTTAACTCTACAAATTATGAATTATGGCAAATTGGCATGGATTTGGGTTCACAGAAGGCCTCTACAATTATTACAAATTACTAGAGGTCCAGAGGTATTACTGGTCCCAAGTTATTACTGGTCCCATGTGGACAGGGCTTATGGGACTTATTCATAGATAAGCGATTACAATCCTTCAAATAAGGTAGGGTTCATCAGAGGACATGTTCTGCGTCACAAGGATACAAACAACTGTGACAAATATCTGCAGAAAAGAAAGAACTGATAATTCCATACCAGGGCTGCACATTCTTTCTAGACATCAATTAATTAAATAAACTAATTAGTTAAATCATAAAATGCAAGCTACCTCACCAATAATGAAAACTACAGACCACTGCAAAAAAAAACACAAGCCACTCAAACCATTATATTTTAGACCACATATCAGAGACAAAGCTTGCTTTTTGTAACATAAAATATACAAATTGATATTCTGTATGATTGGAAACGAGTGCTAGTCCCTTCAATAATCAGAAGAAACACAGGTCCTCCTGTTTATATGGCTACCGCACTACATTGGAACTAATTAAACCGTGTTTTGTGTTTTGTCAAAGTAATTGTGTTGCAAAGGCAACAAGGGATTTCTGCGCAGTTGGCTAGCTATTTGAGGTATAGCGGAAGCTGATATTACTTTGAAGCACAGTTTTTGGTAAAAGTGAGTCATTTTCAGGACTGTCATTTGTGAAAAGCAAACTGCAATCAGTTCTCTTGCTCCTTTTGTCCATGGAGCTTGGATTTCAAAGACATAGTTGAGGAGTTTGCAGCGAAGATGACAAGATAAGAGCAGTTTTTATATGGATTCTTTGCTCAATGATGTCAGTTTTCAATTGAAGACTGATCTTGTCCTGTTGGAGCTGTACACACTGGCTGTTTTTGGCTTATAACGTTCCTACATCTTCACTTTCATCCTGGCTTATATACATCAGCCAATTTTAACTGAATAGAGGGGCACTGCATTTACTCTTTTTCACTGCCCAATGATGGGGTTCAGAATGAATGTCTTTGTGGCATGTTGTGCAAAGAGTGCAAGAGTGTGCTTCAAAGTTGTTGAAAGATAGTCAGTCAAATACACCTGACAGCCTGTTTTTACAAAGTGAAAAAGATTGTTGTTATTATTCAAAAATAATTATTGGGAGAAGCCTCCATCTCTGTTTTGAAAAAATAAAGGTTTTTTCATCTAAACTGTCATGCATCAGTTGTCCAGTCCAAGTTTTTTTCTTGGAAGGGGGTAATATAAAACTATCTGATTTTGATTTTCCAAAATCAAGAGCCGTATAACAGTGTCTTGTTCCAAATCTGCAAAGTTAATGTTAAGGAACTAATGATGATTTGATTATTCTCTTAAGTCCTAAAGGCTGAACTAATGCAGGCCAAACATGGCTGTAAAAAGATTTATCTTGTAACTTTTTCTGTATTGGACCTCAAATCAGGATATTATCAGCAAGAGGTGATTAAAAATTGATTTGTTGTGCTTTTGTATTTCCCTCTTCTGTCAGCTAGCCAATTGGCGAGCACTTTTTCCCACCTGAAAATCCACAAAGTTTGTACTTGGCTGTCTTCTGGGTTCCCCTCACACAAGAGATCAGATTATTAACTTTTTTTTATTCTGGATTTGAAATCGGTGTAGCCAGGACGCACTTCCAGCAGTCTGGATCACTCTTAACATACCTCCCACTTCCCACCACAGGACTTAGCTCCCTTAGTCCAAAAGGGGGAATCGGTTACAAAATCGGCTTGATTTTCTTATAGTGTGTACCCTGCACGATCTTCCATAAGCATCAAAGAAGGATTTAACAGGGTTGTTTTGGCATTTTCGTCTCCCGATTTCAGAATCGGGTTTTTCAGAATCGGGTTCAAGGGAGGTGAAGGCCACTGAAACCAAAAGGGATTCCTTACAAAGTCTATACCTCAGTACTGGTGCCATAGGGGCTAGAACCTCTTCTTTCAATTCTTTTTCAGAAATTGACCCCTCAGACCATACTTTAACATCTTTGATTTTTTTCTTTTCCAGAGACAACTTGTGGGCAGAACTTCGTGAACAGAAGAATGATCAGAGGTGGCTAAAGACGTTTGCTAAAGTAAAGCCTGGCTCAGGCTATATGATAATCAGGCCGATTTGAGGTCCGATTCTCCTTTCCCAACAATCGCAGGGGTGTTCCCGACTCAAGGCTGCTCGGAACCGATTATCTTCCCAGATTATCTTGTAGTGTGAGTCGTATAAAGATCCAATCTTAACGACCCTGATCTTCTCGGCGACTGTTTGGGACGCCCCGATTCATATCAAACATGTTTGATATTAAGGATTAAAAATCTTGACGGTTATATAATGTAAGGGTCTGGCGGAAGTCGTGTGTGACTTTAATAACCGCAAGAGGCAAGGGAGGACAGTAAGAAGTGGACAGTAGTGGCGACCGGCGGCAAGGCGCAAGGGGCACAGGTGAGCTGGACAACTGGAATGCATATGCAATCCATGTTGTTTGTGTCTCCACGGCCAGTTCTTCATCCAAACTTTTTTTAAATGTTTTTTCCTCTCTTCACGAAGCATTATAATCGCAAATTTAACTGCCAGCTCGATTGTTTACGTGAGTTCACATGAGGTGGTGCGCTCCTCTGATGGGGAACAATATTCTTAATGAAATTCTTCAGTAGGCGATATGAAGTGCCATTATTATCATATCATGTATGTAGTGTGTTCATGCTTGAGATTATGGAGAAGAATATCTATTTAGATTCTCCTTATGTGTGTGATTTTAAAACTGGTGTAGTCTGAGGTAGGCACCCACAGACGGACCCATAACAAAGGTCCAGCACCTCAACATGAATGGACAGGCAGGCAAAGGACTGAAGTAAAGAATAATTTGTACTACTTTTACCAGTAATTTAATTCTGAAGATATCTCCACATCTGTGTTTAGTGTGATGTAGAGGCACAGGATAAGCTGTGTTTCCCTCAAATTTCATAGTATCATCCCCTGGATGTGAGGCCAAGAGTCTGCATAACATGTGTTGCTTAACATCACTGTTAATACACAACCACAACATAACTGTTCTGTTCTATATATTGAGTATTATAAAAGAGAAAAACAGTTCTTTATATCATATGCTGCCATTATCCATTTCATCATCTTTTGAGATTCCCTCTTCCGGTGATTAGAGCTTGCTCTTGCTGAAAAAGTCAAGAGGAAAACAAAGATTGAGCAAAAAATCACACAGAATCCACATAACAGGACTTACATCATCAACTAAGCTGACATAACATGTGTTTGGAGAAAATAAAGAAGGAAGTATCTGGTGGAATTTTAACTCTACAAATTATGAATTATGGCAAATTGGCATGGATTTGGGTTCACAGAAGGCCTCTACAATTATTACAAATTACTAGAGGTCCAGAGGTATTACTGGTCCCAAGTTATTACTGGTCCCATGTGGACAGGGCTTATGGGACTTATTCATAGATAAGCGATTACAATCCTTCAAATAAGGTAGGGTTCATCAGAGGACATGTTCTGCGTCACAAGGATACAAACAACTGTGACAAATATCTGCAGAAAAGAAAGAACTGATAATTCCATACCAGGGCTGCACATTCTTTCTAGACATCAATTAATTAAATAAACTAATTAGTTAAATCATAAAATGCAAGCTACCTCACCAATAATGAAAACTACAGACCACTGCAAAAAAAAACACAAGCCACTCAAACCATTATATTTTAGACCACATATCAGAGACAAAGCTTGCTTTTTGTAACATAAAATATACAAATTGATATTCTGTATGATTGGAAACGAGTGCTAGTCCCTTCAATAATCAGAAGAAACACAGGTCCTCCTGTTTATATGGCTACCGCACTACATTGGAACTAATTAAACCGTGTTTTGTGTTTTGTCAAAGTAATTGTGTTGCAAAGGCAACAAGGGATTTCTGCGCAGTTGGCTAGCTATTTGAGGTATAGCGGAAGCTGATATTACTTTGAAGCACAGTTTTTGGTAAAAGTGAGTCATTTTCAGGACTGTCATTTGTGAAAAGCAAACTGCAATCAGTTCTCTTGCTCCTTTTGTCCATGGAGCTTGGATTTCAAAGACATAGTTGAGGAGTTTGCAGCGAAGATGACAAGATAAGAGCAGTTTTTATATGGATTCTTTGCTCAATGATGTCAGTTTTCAATTGAAGACTGATCTTGTCCTGTTGGAGCTGTACACACTGGCTGTTTTTGGCTTATAACGTTCCTACATCTTCACTTTCATCCTGGCTTATATACATCAGCCAATTTTAACTGAATAGAGGGGCACTGCATTTACTCTTTTTCACTGCCCAATGATGGGGTTCAGAATGAATGTCTTTGTGGCATGTTGTGCAAAGAGTGCAAGAGTGTGCTTCAAAGTTGTTGAAAGATAGTCAGTCAAATACACCTGACAGCCTGTTTTTACAAAGTGAAAAAGATTGTTGTTATTATTCAAAAATAATTATTGGGAGAAGCCTCCATCTCTGTTTTGAAAAAATAAAGGTTTTTTCATCTAAACTGTCATGCATCAGTTGTCCAGTCCAAGTTTTTTTCTTGGAAGGGGGTAATATAAAACTATCTGATTTTGATTTTCCAAAATCAAGAGCCGTATAACAGTGTCTTGTTCCAAATCTGCAAAGTTAATGTTAAGGAACTAATGATGATTTGATTATTCTCTTAAGTCCTAAAGGCTGAACTAATGCAGGCCAAACATGGCTGTAAAAAGATTTATATCCCCAGAAAAAAACTCTAGGCCTCCATCACTAAAGGAGGACTATAACTCAGACAACAGAGGGACGAACTAGGCCCCCTTCTCCAGACAAGGAGTATTGAACCAATGGACTTAGAAAAACAAAGTAGAGATCAAACAAAGGGAGCCGCGGCAGGTTGCATCTAAATCAAGGAAGAACCCTTGAGGCTTCAAGATTTAGGGTAGAGCTATAAAAGCAGGCATAATCCTTGTTATGGCTTCTGTAAAGCTCTTCAGTCTAAAGGATTAATTCAACTTTTAGTCCCAAATGAAACTGAAGCGTCTTAAAGGGACTTTTGAAAGGCCAGTGAGAGAGAGGCAGTACGAACTCAAAACTATCCTGCATACTTCATTTTTCTTTCATTCTTGATAACCTTTTTTTGTAAACAGATTTTTAAACTACCCTCAAACCTTGACGCTTCAACTTGTAGAGTGAAAATGAAAGAAGCTACTGTAATTGACCACTAGACACGAAGAGTGTTAATAATCAAGTGGCAGGTTTGCAAGGAAAAAGTATGTCAAGAAGCAATAGGGGAGAGAAATGTTCTTGCAGTCGGAGAGAGAAGTGATAACAGTGTAATTTATGCTCTCTGAAGAGGTTATATCAGCAGAATGAGCAGCGAGCGCGGTGTCTCTAAGCTGTTTTCTCTTTCATGCTAAAGAACACACACATGGACACCCCTTTACACACTTTTCTCCCCTGTGACTTCATTAGCCAAACCACATGCTGAGCTCGAGGAGTAATTGGCTGCCCTTTCAGCCTACTAATGGCGAGAGCGGAGGAGAGGAGAGGAGAGGACAGGAGTGGAACAAGCAGAATTACTGTTGATTTCTAAAAAATCTCCACTCAAAACATTTTATGTCTTACTTGCTCTCTTTTTTTTCTATTCTCCTTTCTTATAAGCTACTTTATCATTTAATACTGTTTGTTTTGCTGTTCTCTACTGCCCCTACTTAATTAGATTCTTCTATTAGAAGACAAATAGTTCTGCCTTTACAATTCCATATGAGTGTGATTTGCTTAGGGAATATACCTCAAGGAATGTAAAAAAAATCATGCTGCTTGAGCTTCAAATCTGATGTTGTAAGTGTTTAAAGCATCTAAGAACCAATAGTTGCTTTTCAAAGTAAGTTATTCGTAAGAAAAAGGCATCATGTGGTTATAAAAACTATTTGAGATCAGATTTAGAGTGTGGTCTATTCAGAAATCAAAATTGTTCGCTCGTTGGTTAATCTCTATTTAAGGATTCTACATTTTTATCTAGAATACTGTACTCAGGGGTCTGGATTATAAGCATTGGAAGTTGTGTTGTTTTTTAGTGTGTTTGTAGCCCAAGCTGTATTGACCAATTACATATTAGCAGGCTTTGGTGTGTGCAGGATAAACAGTCCGTAAGGAAACCAAAAGCCAGCAGAACGCCATCAACGCCATTGACATATCGGCTGCCATCGCCGGTAATCCGGCGTTGATTTATTTGTCTCTATAAACAGATATCTGCATACAATTGCAGCTACCAATTTCGAAAGCTAATCAATTATTTTGGCAAACTCAAGACTCGTTAATTGCAAGTGAATCACAAGAAATCTGTTTCTTTTTCAGGCTCAAATTGCTGAAATAAGCCAGAGTGAAGCCCATGCGTAACTATCATCTACTGTTGACTCATGAAAAACAGATGAATGGGTGCTACTCCGCGGGATGTATTGGACTAAGAAATCCCAGGGTGTATGCTGATATGCTGTGGATCTAAACGCTGCATGGAAAAGAAAGTCCTGGCTAGAAGTTGTTTAAAGCTAACGATTGGTTTCATAGGAATGACTGAAGAATTGGCATCAGTTCCCAGAGTCATATCCCGTCTCTTAGACCAGTGCTTCTCAACTGGTGGGTCGGGTTAGGTGGGTCGCGTAGCCATTTTCAGTGGGTCGCGACTGTGTGCCTGGAAAAAAACGTGTGTAAAAACGTCTGTGAAGCACTTTTTAAACATGTTGGTTTTGTTTAGTTTCTTGCTTCTGTCAAATGATTTGTACCGACTGAGGTCCATGCTGCACAAATTTTCAGTAAATAAATCTGATTGGATGAAAAATATCAGAAATTTGGGTCGCGATTTTTCACGAAAGAGTTCGTGGTGGGTCCTGAGGCTAGAGGAGTTGAGAACTACTGTCTAAGACGATGAAAGACAATGGGTTCCAGGATTTCTCTTAGGTGAAAGCATACATGCCATAAAAAGGACCAAACGTATCCCTGGCTGTGCTATCGGCTACATCTAGCATTACATATGGAATGATAGTTACATCAGTCCTTGTATTTTGCTCCAAATGGTTGACCGACCCTTAGCTAGGCAGCTACTCTTTTAGCCTTCTTGCAGTTCATATCAGACTAGATGTATGTGATGAAAGGGTTACGACCCCTCCCATGCCAAATCTACATCCCCTACAATTGAAAACACTGATATGGAAATGGCTTATATGGCATATAGATTGAAAACATGATTCCCTTAATCAGAGAAGCTCTTTTAAGACTTCTCAGATTCTCAAAAGTTTCAGGTCTGTAGTAGGATCTTGTGCGATGCTATTCAGCCAGTCAAATCTTTGCAGTCCTAAGCATTGCAGCTGGAGTCTAGAGGTTCTAAACCAGTGGAGAGATGAGGGACTATAGTCAGAAAAATGTGTGAGTTGCTCTAAACAGGCAACAATCTAAAACGGAAACAGAGCTTTTAATCAAGGCATGGACCGACTTTGCAACAACAGACAGCTCAAAACAGCTAAAGAATCTTTTGAAAGGTGTTATTGTAAAGCGATATGAGACAAGCTCTGCCTTGACGTACATGTGAAGACTGATTATAGAAATTGCAACCTTTATGCTACTTCAACATAAATGGCCGTAATACAATAAAACAAAGATGTTATAATGTATGAGTGGTAACTCTTAAAACAGAACCCTTTTCTTCCCACCCCTGTCATATACAACCAGTCCACAGAGCCTTATTACACTGAGCTTTTACATCTATGTCTTTGTTGTTCTCTTTATGATTGTTATTTTTTCACAAAATCTTGGCTTTGTCCTCTAAGACATTTTCACTTGCCTTCCACATTCATCATGCTGCCTTAAGATGTACAAACACCAGTCCTGCGGGGGAGAAGTTAACCCGAGTTGAGGGCTGAGACACTCTCCAGCTCCACCAAGGTCTCCTCACATCAGAATTTAAAGGCTTCCCTTGTCTCTCTTAAACAAAGACAGAGCTTCAAGAGGCTGAGCCTGTCTATCCCATGATCCAGTCCTGACCTGTGTTCACGTGACGAAACAGAAACCTCGATTCAAAGTGACTCTCAGACCATATACGTACTTACGTATTCCATGCATACATGAAGCCAGGGGCATCTTGTTGGGAATTTCTAGTGTCACATAAGAGCAAGGTCGACTATATGAAGCAACACTTGACTGTCCCTGTGAAAGGCTGCAGTATAGACTACAGGAAGAAGTACACTGAACATAGCAGAGACGTGCATAAATGAAAGAGCCTTTACACAGAGTTAGTGGTGATAATGAAACCACTTCCTTCTCTCTCTGCACTGCAAATCACCTGCCTCTTCAAACACACCTTAACTACCACATCGATCATTTTACGTGCTTTATGCCTCAGGGTTACAACCTTTATACAACTTGTGAGTATGTGTGCAGGGGAGTGTGCTTATGAGCCTGATAGACTGAGCTAGTACTGCTCCAGCACACATTTATCTTCTTATGTAACAACTAGACTAGCATTAGCACATGCAGGCTAAATGCTGCCTCTACTCAACTAAACATCAGCTGCAGAGTTCTGCTCATTTCTCAGCCCAAACAAATTGAGTTGAGCAGGTTTCTTCAGGAGACAATCCCAAAATACAAATTTATCAATCAGGGCCGTGTCGTCATCCTGCCTGACACTCCCATTAACCTCGGGTTCAGACTCAATGGCAGCCACATTATCAAATCTGTCATTATTCCTTTCAATATCAGCTGCCGTAAATGAAAACTGCTCAATTACACGGTGGCTTTTAACACTATAACTGTTGTGTGACTCAAGAATGGATCTTCACATTTCCCTAATCCAATGCCATGTCTGACAGAAACTAGTTAAATCTGAAAGAATTATATACTGATGGCATGCAACAGCTGAAGTATTAAGGTAAGAAAACATAGGTGCAAATGTATCATATACTAATTTAGCATAGCGGGGCCTGAGCCTGAATCAGGCACTAACAGGCTTGTTATTTTAAGGAGAAGAGCCAGTGGTCTTTACACCTTTAAGTGGCAGGTGATAACCATAGGTGGCATGTTATACCACCCTCTGATTGGAATTACTTAGTACATAGCACTTTTGTCAATTTGCAGATATAATAATAAATCAAATGTTTCATGAAACACAAGATGCCCAGCAGCTTTAAGATGCCATTGGATAATTAAGCACACAAAAACATGCAAGCTGTTTTAAGTGAGGCTGCTATCAACCATTTGCAAAGAATTTAGATGTCCCCTACCTGAGATTCCCTGAAAACTTAGAGAAAGATTTACATGCCTCAGATCAGTTGATGTTGTAGTATGCTAATTTTCAGTTATTTAAAAGACATGCAAATGCAAAGACATCATACAAAGATAGCCTATTAAAGGTAAAATCCCATTCAAATCTAACTACAGAGAGATAGGAGAAATAGGCTCAACAGCTAGTAAAGAGAATTAAAGTAATTGTTTATTAGTGTCATTTTTTGTACAGAGACTGTCTGTGCGTAAAGTCCTGGCAGTATAGGTTATTACAGTCAGAACAAGTTTCAATAGGGCTTCAATTAAGATGATAAACTGCATCTCTTCTTTTTGTCATTATTATCAGCGTCATACAGTAGCCTAAGGATAAGAGTAACACCTCATGGCTGTAAGACAGAGGAGGAGAGCTGGAAGAGTCAGAGCACCACCATGCGCATCCTCTCTCTTCTGCCTTGTCCCGCGTTAAGATCATTCATAAAAAATGGCAGGATGACACCGCTATCAACCTATGAGTTGTACCAAAAGGTCTTGCGTCTCTTGTTTGAGGACTATAGGCACTCCGTTTTCCACCATAGTGAAATGTAGTCTACAAACGAAGACACATTTGTCTTGACTCAATTAGCCTACACAAACTGCACGGGCAGTAAGGGAATGTTTCAGGTCACATAATGTTGTTGCTTTACTCGGCGGTTTATTGTCACCACACAGCCGAGATATGCACCGTTCTTGCGGGTAAACAAAAGCGTCTGCGTCGCCTTTCCAGAAGCCGATTTCTTTTATATAACCAGCGACCGCATTAATGTAATGTAATGAAAATATGAAGCAGCTTCAACATCTGCTCAACAAACGAATTTCGACCCACTTCCTTACCCAATTAATCCGCGACTTTGTCCGTGGAGTGGATGAGTATCCCAGTTCCAGTTCAGCGGGGCTGTTGTTCAGGACAGCCGGGTAGATGCGGGATGCTCGGCTTGCTCCAGACACCTTCCTCCCGTGCTCGTGATGAACAGCGGTGTAGGACCAATCTTCGTCCGCTAACTGGCCTGCTGCTGCTGCTGCTGCTGCTGCTGGTGCTTCTGCGTCTGCTTCTTACTGCACGCACATCCAAACACAAACACCGAACTAGCAGAGTGACTGATTAAGTGGCCCTTGGCTACAACAGCCGAGCCCTGTATACCATGTTACCGTGCAGGCGAGAAGCAGCAGTGATGGTGCTGCGGTGCGGGGCTGCTGCTGCTGATGCTGGCGTTTCTTCTTCTTCTGAGGCCAGGCTGGGACGGGATAGTGGAGGAGTACGGTGTGTTTAAGTGTAGAGCGCCGCTGGAGTGGATTTAAACGGGGGGATGGTTTCGTTGGGATTACGTGGTGGGGGTTTAATTAGACAGCGCAGCGCCTATTGGCACCGACCTTGCGCACAGCCCTCCTCCAACTTTCCTCCCACCCCCTTCCCCCTTCTCTCTCTCCCAGTCAAAGAGATAGATAGGCTATGTGTGTCACAACACCGAATGATGGCGCACCGTGCGAAGTGTTTTTAATTTTATAATTGACTAAACCACGTTTTAGTTCTCTGTGATTAAATAATTGCACAGCCAGGAGTCACAAGGCTATTACAAACGTTTTTGATAGGTCAATAAATAACACTTTGATGTTTTAAGGATCATGTTAACGGCTTATTGTATTTTAAATGTAGCCTGTACTTTGGTCCAATACCATATCGACCAAATAGCCTACCTTATCTTTTTGGCTACCGAAATTATTTTGTTCGTTTATGCACACGAACGTGGTCTACGCATGCATTTATAAAATAAATAAATAGGCTAGGTAAAATAAAATAAAATAATGACTGATTGTTTGATTAAGATACCAGTCACTTACTGTTTTTGGATGCCAAAAGATTTCATTATTTACCATAGAACTTCAATGAATAGCCCAGGCTTTTATTTACTTCATTCTATGAAATTACCCCTACAAGAAAGGCTTATAATAAATTCAAAAGAAAAAAAAAGAAATGAAAACTGCACAGCCAAGATGGAAAAGACTTGAAAACTGTAACGTTTCACCAGCAAAAATATTTAACTGTGTACAAAATCAGGAGGACATGTATAGAACAAAATAAAGTACAAATCACTTGTCTGATCTTCCTTTGACAAACAGGACATCTATGCAGCCAACCTGCTGCACTGTGGTGGAGAGAGATGTGCTTGCCTGTAAAGCTGTGTGTACATATCATTATGTATGTATTGTTTAATGCATACAACTTGTGTTAATTTTTTGGCATGAGAGATGGATAAAATATTTGTTTCCATCTCTAAAGCCGACACAAGCAGCAAAGGTCATCTTTATTTTTTGGCCTTGCTGATTTTTTGATCCGTATACTAATTGAGACCTGCCTTTATGTAAAATGTGCAGCAACACCGAGCTAGTAAAAGGGACTGGGCCATTATTGTGAATGAGCTTTTAGTGATATGTCCACTGTCTCACTGTTTTTCTTTTTGTGTGTGTGTCTCACTATTTTGTCAGCCCCCCCCCCCCCAAAAAAAAAGCTTTCTCTCTTATCAATTAGAAATCTATCATTGTCTATTATTCTAGCTGATGAAAAGTGTTAGTCTAAAGCATGCCCATGTTTATCACTTAAGTAGCTGTGAAGGGCCCACTGCTGAGAAGAACAATGTTACTCAACAAAACAGGTGGGTGATACGCCTGGATTGTTCCCATTATAAGGCAACCTCTGTCTGTTACATGTAGAGGCACACACAAATACACACAGTGCCACATCAGAGAGAGCAGCTTCAGTTAGACATTGGACAGTCTGTTTTTGTTAGCTTTGATGGGACATGCCAAGTAC
Source organism: Tautogolabrus adspersus (assembly GCA_020745685.1). NCBI lineage: Eukaryota > Metazoa > Chordata > Actinopteri > Labriformes > Labridae > Tautogolabrus > Tautogolabrus adspersus. The sequence goes on along the minus strand of CM036550.1, from coordinate 8,213,799 downwards.
CAGCAGGACCATACACAATCATGCACATGCTCTCACGCACATGCACACATGCAAACAGACACACACACACACACACACACACACACACACACACACACACACACACACACACACACTTGCACACATCTACAATCTCAGACTTTAAGGTTAGCCATCTGAGCCAGACATCAGCCGTACTTTGTCACACCTCACAGAACATTAGATAGCTGTGGGAAGGTTTTTTTTATTTATTTGCTCTTAAGTTGTAAGATGACTCACAGTTGGTGGTCTCTCTGGACAAAATGTGGTTGCTCATTGAAGGGACAGCTGGCCTGCGTAACTGGTGCTACCCCAACCGGAAAATCAAAAACGATAAATTCCAAAAGGGACTTTATAAGCACTCAAAGCTTCAACAATTTCCTGAGACAGTCCTTGCCATGGTGGATTTTAGTCAGCCACTGTAGCTTATTATAATCAAGTCTCATTAGGTTTTCATCAATTAGATATTGTGTAGATGTAGCCATGTGTGCTCTGACTGTTTTCTTCGATTAAGATGAATAGTTCCTACAGTAAAGCTCAAGATTCATTTCATTCTGGACTACTCTTTCAGCGTGATCAGAACATCAGAGTCAATTTTCCAGCGTCAGAGGGAAAAGACCGTATAGCAAAAGAGTCAGACTGTAAACAAAAGGTTAAGGCTCCTGCAAATACCAAAGTTGAAAGTCTGATTAAAAGGAATTATTTATAGATGAATGTTATGCCAAGATATCATACACTGCCATACAAATGAAGGAGAGGATAAGGATTCCCAGCAGGGTGGGATGGATCAAATGCAGAGTGAGATGCAACTGGAGGATGGCAAGAGAAGAATTACAATTTCTATGCACAGCTTGCGTTTAATTGAATGCACAAAGGGGAGGTGTAGTGACTGCATTCAAAGTCGCACACCAGATGTTTGGTTGCTGATGTTTTGGTTTCAGTCGTGTCCAGTGAAAGTATATTCAGGAATAGAAAGTCTCAAGTTAAGTCTACAGGCCTACATTTTCATTTCCTTTTTGATAACCTTTTTTGTGAACAGCTTTTTGAATCCATCAATAATCCTTGAAGCTTTAACATGTAGAGTGAACTGAATTTTCAAGAACTTTTAGATCACAGGATTTAAATTATTATAGCAATAGAGAATGATAAAGATTGATCGATAGAGGGCAAACTCAAGGTGCACTCTTTTGTGAAGGATTACATTTAGCTCTCTCATTTGTTCTTACTTTACAAAAATTAGTGTTTAAGGATGCTAACCATTTGGTTTAAAAATGTTATTTTTTCCAAGAACAACACCTGCAAGGAAGACACACTTACGCTTAAAGCTCCTGTGAGGAACTTTTGATCGTGATTTTGGTGACCCCTGCAGACAAAGTTAGATAGCTTTTTGAAAAATCACTTTTTTCTGCTTAGCTTGTTACCTGGGTTTGCGAAAACAGCAGTTAGCTTGTTATAGCAGCCCTAAACAAATATGTGTAATGGTGAAATTGGATTTGGACAGGGGTCAAAGCAGCAGTAGGACGGTGCAGAGTAGAGGGCAGATCTGCTCTGCATGCATAGCCCTGACCCCCATGGAACTCTAAACCAGCATTGAACAATCACCCTGTGTAAGCATACTTTGCCTTCTCTTTATTACAGTTTCACGCCTTGATATTTTTTCATCATGTATAGTTAATCTGATTGCTTCAAGATTAACTTTTTTTTGTTGTTGTTTTAAATCATAAATTGATTTATTTTAAAGAATGAATTCCTCTCAGACCTACTCACATTGTATAAGGCACCCAGACCGCTCAGGTCGTCTGGGGCAGGCCTCCTCGCTGTACCCAGAATAAGAACAAAGCAGGCTGAGGCAGCTTTTGGTTTTTATGCCCCCCACCTCTGGAACAAACTGAGAGTCTGAGGCGTGCTACAACAGTTGACACTTTTAAAACAGGGCTCAAAACATTTCTCTTCAACATGGCATTTGAGTAAACCACCTTTCTACCTACTGTTTTTATCTCAACTTGTATTAGCTTCTTAAATTTTGTATATTGTTTTATTATTATTTTGTGAAATGTCGAAATGTTTGTGTCTGTGTAAAGCACTTTGAATTGCCTGGTGTATGAAAGGTGCTATATAAATAAACTTGCCTTGCCTAAAGAAGAGATAAGTAGCCAACTGTTGGTTGATTTTCCATCTGTACTCTGTAATTTTATCAGTCACCAGCTGTTACTGGTTTACACATTTATAAAGCAACCAAGAAACACTGGGAGTGACATTTATATCTACAATTATAAATACAATTTACATCCATTTCCAAAGTCCCTTGTTGATGTAGAAAGTAGTGTGCTCCTTTTCAGACATAGTGCCTCCATCAGGGTCAAATTTAGATTTGTCCAATACTGTGGTTGATAATAAAATAGCAGCAAAACTAATGAAAATCGTAACAGCCTCATTTGTACTGAGTGGTAAGTTCTTATTCCAGTGGTAAAAAACCCCCCTGAAAAACACAACACCAGTATTAACATGTTAGCATGAAGATGTAAGCATGTTGTGTACTTACGCATCACAATATTGAAATGTAATCAGTATGTTGTGAAAATGAGAAGGAACACATGGTGTGAGGTAAGAAAGAGACATGATCTTCAGGTATTCAGATCTGTCTGACCACAGCTTCATGACGTCTGCCTGATTTGGCTCACATTGTGTTTGGATCTTGTGTGTAAAAGCAATCCACACCACGAGCCAGCATTCATACCTCGACATATTGGATCGATTGTTACTGCAAGTGTTGAAGTCTGAAAGTGAAAGTACTGAACAAACTTAAACAACAAGCTTTCCCCAAATGTACCCTTTTGTGGTTTAGCTGCATCGCAATAAGCATTTCCCTACTCGCTAAAGACATTTTATTGAAGTTGAGGGACTTATGAACAATCTTTTCTTAAGAAAGACCTCATCTGGAGTGTCAGGGTCTGTTCCTGACAATCTGTGTAGCTGTATCAACAGCCTCACTCTGGAGATCTTATTGAAACGTTGAAGGAATAATCATGGAAGTGTGGTTGATAGGCAGCACAGCCTTGAGGCTCTTTGAGTTGTGTGTTTAAGGCCTGACAGTGTGTTAGATCATGCATGATCTACTCAGCTTGCAGGGAATGGGGATGATGGGAAGTTGCATGGTCGAGTTCTTCTCTAGTTTCCACACCCAACACTTGAACCTGAAAAAATTTAGGATTTTCTTAAGCAAAAAAAAAAAAAGCTTTTCTGCTGTTATTATCTTTTCCTGCATCATCTTCACTCTCCTTGTTTCATCTCCCCTGTCTGTTGTTTCACTAAGGGTGAGACGGGCAAAAATATCTGACTCAGCTTTTGCTTATTTCATTAGTTGTTCATAACTCTGGCTCCCTGTCCTGTGAATGAGGACGCTGATGTGATTGAATTACCCCCTCCTCCTCTACTTTCCTCTCGTTCCCCTCCCTCTCTCCTTTGTGTTTTGTGTACTGTTGGCACTTTCCCTCCTCTGAGCCAGGGTTCAATGCTGTTGTTGCACTTTCTCTAGTCTTGTGTAACAGTGCTGTGGTCGTGTTGCGTTGCATCCTTCATCTCCTTTTCCCCAGGCGGGATGGCCACTGTGGGAAACAGCGGCCCAGAAAACTGGTCTTCATTTCAGGATTCTAGAAAGACTTCCCTCACCATGTGTGGAGCTCGGCTCCCCTGAGGAGAGCTTCATTAGACCTGTCCATCCTTTGTTGAAAAAGGAAAGAGCAGTCAATCAAAAGCTCACACTTTTAAAAGCCTAAATGAGTCTGTTTCATTATTAAGTGATGGGATTCGTTCTGCTGTTTTCAAACGTCATTCATCATTCAGGTACACACATGTTTAAATACAGGAACTCACAGGATGGCAAGCACGCCATCTATAAAACCTATCCATAGTACATTCAAGAATATAAACATTATATTTATAAGTTATTAATAACATCACAACAATTGCTGTTTGTCCCTCAAGGTATAACATGAAGTTGAATTTACCAGCGTAGTCAAGGCACATCTTCTTTTTGGATTGACTGGGAACTCCATCTTCACCTCCAGTTCTATTTTCTGGTCTTGGGGAGTCTGATAAATCATCTCAACTCACATACCAAAACCTCCTCCTCAACTACAAATCTCAGCACGGCCTTTCCCCCCCCCAGTACATTTCTGACATCTTCCACCCTCACACTCCAACTTGGAACCTTCGATCCTTGGACACTGCTTTGCTCTCCATTTCTCACACCACCTGCAGAGCCTTCAGTGTGGCAGCCCCAAGCCTCTGGAACTCTCTCCCAGCAGTTATCCGCAAAGCTTTTGAAAACCCACAGGTTTAACTCAGCTAATGGACTTAGTTAATTGTGTTGTTTTGTTTGTGTATTCTGATGTAAATTATCATTGGGTCCCTTGAAAGGCACTATATACAGTACATTCAAGATATTATTGTTATAACTACAGTATAACTCATTTCATGCCACTTGAGTCAGTGTCTATTGGGGCCGAAGACTACCAATTTACTTTGAAAATGAAAGAAGTCTGGGGCCACACAGTAAAGTGGAAGCTTACCAGACCTCAGCTGAGAACCAGGAAATCACAGTGTTGCTTTGTCAGATTTCAATTTAAAATGCATTGCAGGTTTTTTTGAATAACACTGAGTTTAAATAGAAAATGAACACTTTGTCTTGCAGTTACCCTATTATTTTTTACAGTCTATGATTGAAACATGCCCATAGTTCAAGACCAAGAGAACCATTAAGGCCAGCTGCAGTGGAGGAACATTATGAGAGTTTATTTTCAGATGCTACAGCACCACCAAGAGAAGAAACACAAGCAAAAAAAAAGAAAAGTGAGTTAGACAAACATCTTGCACCTTTAAACACAATCAGTTGTTGTGTTGTTGCTCACTATAGTAGACAACTTTACAAACATGTAGAATTCTGCTCTCTGAAACTCCCGATACTCTTTCCACATATTCAATCACCAGCAGGTTTGTGTTTGTGTGGAGGAGGTCTGCATAGCACCAAAACAAAATACAGTATGTCTTCTGTGGATCCCTGTCTGGTTCTTCAGTTTCAATATGCATCTCTTTCAGAGAAAACTTTCATTACAGAGTCACAGTGCCCAAGGTCTGTTTTCGACTGCTGATGTCAAGCCAAAGTTGATCCAGTTGGCTTCACTGTAATTGTGTTGCTTGGAAACAGCTTGGGTTTTCAAGCTTATTGCTGCTAGTTATCGATACTGAGAAAAGGAAATCTAAATTAAGATCAATTTATTTTATTTATGGCAGGAATTATTTAGCTGAATGACCTGGCTCTGGCTAAGCACTCAAAAAAATATGTATGGTACCTGTCAAAGCATTTTCCACAGCTTTATTTTCCCCAAGCTCAATGACATGTGGAAAATCCATGAATAGAGCTAGACATGTAACTCGATATTTGTCTTTTCAAGAAATACAATGGCATTAGAGATGCTCTGAACTTCACCTACATCTCCAGCACAACTATCAGCTCTGCAGGGGAGCTCTGTATTGAGCTTTCAATAGAGAACAGATATCATTTCAAGATGTAGAGATGGTTGTACTTAAATAGCCTTACTGCTTTGCTTATAAGTTCTGTCTTAAGTTTGGGTGAGAAGTCCATACTTAACTACGCATTGAAACTTGATAGTTTGAAGCTTTAGTTGTCTCAGTGTTTGGGCACCACAAGGACATCTTTAATAATAGCGTGAAGTTCAAACTAACCAAAATATAATTGTTACAGAAATGACGTTTAAAGGTTGTATATTACACTCCTTTTCGACAAGTTTGAATAAGTCTCAGAGCTCCCAAAAACATGTCTGTGAAGTTTCTTGCCAAAAATCCACTCTGATCCTATATTTTAGCATGCCTATAAACCCATCTATTTCAGCCTTGCTTAAAACAGGCTATGTCTGTAGCTTTAAATACAAGTGAGCTGTGTCTGACCACGCCCCGATCTGGAAGTGCTTGGGTGGCTTGGGCTTTCTTGCACCTTGCAAAATTGTTTACTGTGAGAAGGCAGACTCAGAGGGCAGAACAAGCACCTAGCTGTGGGAGTGTCACCCACCTGGTGGAAGGGTTACTGCCCTTTGTGATGTCACAAAGGGAAAATCTCCAAAGTGCCTGTTTTAGGACACATTTTCTGAAAAGTAGAGAAGGAAAAAGATGGAGAGGATGGATTTTTCTCATAACTGGATGGTTTTAAGAAAGGCTAGGAACACACATAAGTGTTCAGAAACCTGGTTATGTGTATTTTGTATAATATGTGACCTTTAAACATCATGAGACCAATCAGTAAAAAGCTTGTTTTGTCTTTTGCAGTGTTTGTTACAGTGTTTCCTCTAGTGTCTGAACAGACCAAAGCCTGAAAATAACTTATGTTACAAAACAACAAAAGTGTATGCAAAGTAGCCTGTTACATAACATTATGATTGGTGATAACTAAAGTCTACAGTCTTAATCTACAGCTAGCGTAAAATCACAGTGATTTAACAGTATTCTAATATTGTGCAGGTGAAATAATTTTCGGCGGGGGTGCCGGACAGTCTAGTGGTTAAGTCCCGCAACCTGTGTACAGAGGCTAAAGTCCTTTCCAATAAAGGCAAAATAGCACAAAAATATCGTAAACAAAGTCCCCTTCCATTTCTAGGAGATGAGATAAAACCCTCTGCTCCTCCTCATCCCTCAAAGTGAACCTTACTTTCAAAATGGTACTCCATGGCAACCATATTTCATGAACGACTTTGCACCTACTGCAGGGGGAAAGGCGTAAGATTTAAGATGTAACTTTTGCTTATGTTGGAACCATCTCAGCTGGTGCAACAGCATACATGCTGGTACTGTGTAAAATGAACTATGCTTTGCTTTCTCATACAGTATCTGGTGCAACCCTGTGTTGAACATTTTTTGGAAGGCTTGCATCTCATACGAAGTGGAAAACTGGAACTGTATACATGTCCTTTGTTTTTGCCAAAACCCTAAAATAATACAAGATAATCCCTTTATGCAAAACAGAGCCATATAGGAAACTTTGTTTTAACCTATCTGTCAGTACAGAGGTCTCTGAGGCTTGTAAAATAATCCATGATTATAACTATGGTATACTTCCCTAAACCTGTGTGGATGATGAAATAGTATGATTGTTGTCAGGTTTGCCTAAGGATGGTAACAAGGCAGGAATATATAAAATGTATTTTTAAAAAGTTTATCTTACACCGGTACAAATGACAATATTCAACAATACTATTATTTGAATTATAAAAGTATACATTTAAAGTAGTGTGGAATATTTTGCACTATACAGCTAATTTATTTTAAATTGTTCGCTGACATGGTAACATTTTTATGTGTATTCGGGAAATGAAAATCTGATTTGAAATTTCATTCACTATATGATCCGTCAGGCAGGAAACCAGGTTTCCCTCAACGACTCTCCAATGTGTAACAGTTAATCCAGCTGCTGAAATCACCTGTGACCAGAGAGAGGGATTATAGCAGAGTTTATTCCGAGAGTAAGAGGGACTTTCAAGAGAAAATCCTTCCTAGAAGGTTTTTTTTTTTTTTAGCAAAACGTGTATAAAATATGCAATCATTTAAGGCCTGTGTCCACTTATGTTGTTTTTTGCACTGGCAGCTCTGATGACCTCAGTTTCAGTTTTTCAACTGCGCTTATTGTTGCTAGGTTACACAAATTAACCTCTACTTATCTCTGTAATGAATGTTAGGTGTGTTTCAGATAGCTCCATGTGCTTAATATTTCCCTTTATTTTAGGAAATATAACAAAGAAAGCGTGAACACAGTGTAAAGGAATCATGTCGTGGCCTTAGCAGCAGCTCTATAATTGAAATTGTACCCTTGAAAAGACGAATCAGATTATTTCTCCTCTGCCATTGTTGTTGACAGAGTTAGACTTAAAAGATATCAGAAGTCCCGCCCCTTCTTTAGTCTGTGAGGGAGGAGAAGTTACATTGACGAGCATGGCGCTGTTCTGAAATTTAAACAGTTTTCAACTAAGAGTGCTGTGAGCACCGCGACACAGGCCCTAACAGTAGTGACTAGTGTCTGTGTGGAAAACACACAAAAGAGATCCTGGTTAAAATTGTATAACCAGTTAAAAGGTGACAGACCAGTTGAATGAGTCAATATCTAAAATGGACGCAGCTTTGCTTGCTTCAGTGTAGCGTAATCCTTCTTGGTTTCACAGACTTAAACACTTACGTCTAGGCAGACATGTTTTAACACACTTAGCATCTCTCACTAATGCTTTACCTGCACACTGTAATGCATCCATTTAATCTA